>JABUQX010031009.1:0-45000 GCA_015478945.1 Trachelipus rathkii | reverse complement strand
GTATATCGTCGTAAAGCGCAGTCTCATCAATTGTAAAGGCGGGAATTAGTTCGAGAGTAAAATTATGGGTTTCTGCTACTTCCTCACTGCACGGTATTCTCTTTAGTGTTACCCTAGTAAATTTGTTTAAATTTTTACAGATGGATTGATCCATTTTAGGTAAAATATCCATGCAGTTTGTAGAATAGTATGAACATACTGTTTAAATTTTGCAGCTTCTGATGCCCCCCACAACCACGTGGTACTCTTCAAACCGAACCACCTGTCAGGAATTCATTCATCAATTTAGAACTCTTAGAAGTGTTAATTGTCATAACAGTATTTAAAATTAGCACTTTCATATTTTGGCATATTATTATAAATGGTTATAGTTTTCTCTTAATGCTTAAAATAACTTTCCACCTATTGGATGTGAATCAAGAAACTAGAGCTACATAAAGATTTTTCTTTGTCATATTCGCTTTTCTCATCCCAAATATTAGTGAGATTACTCTAATCGAGTTAAGGAAACATTAAAAAAAAATTTCTTTGCTGCCCAGTGTTATTACAGGAATATGTATTACAGGAATATTATATGTATATAGTAGCTCGCCTAACATACGGAGAATCCGTACCCTATACTATATATTATTATCATATATATAATATATACTTATATATTATATATATAGTTATATTATATCTATTATATATATATATATATATATAATTTATAATTAATATTATTATATATAATAGGCCAAATTAGAGCATTTAGGCGCTCGTCAATATCTCGAAACTACATATGTTACAAGAAAAACATGAAATGTATTTGAGCAGCGTATGAAATTAGTTCATGGAGTGTTGACGACAAAAAGTTAACATTAGAGTTAAAAATTTCACCAAGCACTCACGGTCGGGAGGTCGGGGCGGGAGCCCTTCCCGTAGATTAACCCTCGTGTGCCATGCCTTTTACTTAAAAAATTAAAAAAAAATTTTTAAACTCATAATTTTCGCTATACATCATGAGTGTGTGTGTGTGTGTGGTGTGTTGTGTGTGATAGTTGTGTTCGATGAAGCATTGAAAAGAGAAAATCTTGGGGGCGCATTGTGCAGACAGATTTTATGTGGAGAAGGTGAAAACTCAGTCTTTTTGATTGGCTAAATTATTTTTTGTGGGCGGAAAAAAATTAATATTGTCATTCATTTTTTTGAACATTCATATTAAATTAAAATTTTTATTACGATTTACAAATTCAATTTAATATAACGTTTTCCATTTGACTAATTTTAGGAAGATTCCAAATATGTTGTTGTTCTGATACAATTCGTACTTTTCAAGATATTCTGCGAGGTCTCTTAATATATATAGTTTCACCACAATATATTAGTATATATTATAATATATATATATATATAATATAATATATAATATTATATATATATATATAATATATATAATTATAATATATA
Source organism: Trachelipus rathkii (assembly GCA_015478945.1). NCBI lineage: Eukaryota > Metazoa > Arthropoda > Malacostraca > Isopoda > Trachelipodidae > Trachelipus > Trachelipus rathkii. The sequence continues at coordinate 43,548 of JABUQX010031009.1, read as the reverse complement.
TATATATTTATATATATAATAATATATATATATATATTATATAGTCATCTTGGATAATTTGTCCTCTAATATAAGAAAAACTCTCCACCTCCACATTCCATTATGGTGACAGAAAACTTGATGACTCTAGGTGTCTGGGTTTTATTTATTTTATTATTTAATTTGATTATTTATTTTTATTACTTTATTTTTTTTTTTGCATTATTTTTGTCGGAAATATTTAAAAAAAAATTTTCCCCCATTTAGGGGCTCGAGCCGGACGGGGACAGAGGGGGGGACTAGTCCCCCATCGTACCGGGAGGCGAGAGGACCCCGACTCCTGACATCTTGCGGTTACCCTAGTTTAGTTATTCCTTTTAGTTAAAGTATACCAAGTGTAAAAGGGAAGACTAAATTATATCTTTCTTTTTTAACTAAAGGTTAATACATGGTAAAGCGCAGAGATGGCAGTAGTCGGGTTCTCTCGGCCTCCCGGGGGTCGAGTATGGGGGGGACTTGTCCCCCCCATTCTGTCCTTCCGTTCTCGGACCCCTCAAATGGGATTTAAAAAAAATATTTTTTTTTTAAATATTCCAAGATCTTATAAAAGGAATGAAATTGAAAATCTCGTCTTACAAAAGTTCATCCGCTGGTCACATATCTTTAATTTGTAGTTACTGTAGGTGCTTAGCCGTTTCTCGAGTTAACATGTAATGTCAGCTTTAGGACACTTGACCCAACTAATATTAATTATATATATATATATATATATATATATATATATATATATATATATATCTATATATATATAATATATATAATACTTATATATTATATTTATTATTATATCTTATAGGTTAAAAGCCTATCCAACTATCCAACTATACTATAGCCTAAGGCAAAGAATTCCAAATTAAATTGAATTAATTAAGAGAATTCAGAATTAGCTACAGTTAAACTTCACAGAAGCTTAAAAAATAAATTGTCAGAAGCTGGTCAATTGTCTAAAGTTTTGGCACTCCACAGCCAGCTCAACATTTAAATTAGTCATATTAGCTTTTAATTAATAGCTAAATTTAATAAAACTACTAACATCACTATTTATTATAATAAAAAAAACGCACCAAGTAACATAAAAGTACACAATAAAAAACAAAAACAAAACAAATTATGCAGTAAAATGGAAGATCGAGCATAGTCCGAACACAACCTCTTCGACCAATACTTTGAGTCCAATCGTCGTTTGCACATTTTTAATTACAAAAATCTTGGAATACCTTTAATAAATTAATTATTGATTCTCATAAGTACAGTGCATAGATTTTTAAATTGCTTCAGCAATTTTTTCAAGATCTTTTTTAAATGAAAAAGTGCTGTTATTGTTACATAAATTTAAATATGTTACTCATACAATACAAAAAATATATTTAAATTTTAAATATTTGCAAAATTAGAGTTTGAAATTTCTATTTTTATTACTTTTATTATAATAATAAAATATTAATATTTCTTAATACTTTATTTTTCAATTAAAATATAAAAATTTTATATTAATTTAGTTACATATAAAACAAAAAATACTAAAAAATTTAAATTATTTTTTCTAAACTTTTAATGTTTTAAGTAACATTTAAAAATTAAAAGAAATTTTATAAAATTATTCATTTTGTTTTTCTTAAATTTGATTAATTCATAATTTTAAACATCCACCTCCTGGATGACTCTCATGCGAATTTTAAAGTACGCTGGTATTTTTACAGAGCTGCAAAGCTCTTTGCTATTATTAAGTTTAATTCAGCTTTACAAATCTAATTATAATCTTTGCGCAATGTCGGAAAATTTTAGGTTTTCAATAATTAATTATATAAAAAATTCGAGTAGTTTTAGTTTTTATTAACAGTAAGTAACAGAGGCAAATAAATCCAAATGAAGAATAAATGCAAAAGTAAATAAAGACCTGTAAATTCAACAGTAGAATATATATATATATATATATATATATTTAACACATTATACTTAATTACAGAACGGAGTAGGAAAGCTAAGAAATAATTATTACACTATTAATGATAATAATTAATATCATTTTACTAAATCTTGTTAATTAACTATAAATGCACCTGGTTTTCTGTTATTACATTATATTTAGTTAATAAATCATTATATTTTCTATTTCTTAATAATAATACCATATGCTTATATATACATATTAAAATAATTTTGACATAAACTTTATTATATATATTATAGCTATATATATTATATAGAGATTAAATTTATAAAATTAATTATATATTAAAAAGACAATTAAGAATAAAATAATTCGTGGTATAGTAGAGCAACCATATAATACCCTAACTATCTCACTGGAGAACTTACCCCTCGTAATCTGTAATCGTTGCCGGATTAATATATACGTAGTTATATTATATAGTATATAATTAGTATACAATAAATAATACTGAGATAATATAATATATTTAGATAATATTATATATATACTTAATTATATATATTAATAAATATATACTAAAATATATAAATATTAATAATATTTTAATATTATTAATATAGTTACATATTAATAATTAGTAATTAATATTATATATATATATATATTAGTATATATGATATTATAATATAACTTAATATATTAATGATATATAATATTAATACTAGCATAATAATTAATATATTTATATTTATTATATGTAAATATTATATAATTATTAATATATATTTATATTATATAAGGTATATCATACATATATATATATATATATAGTCATTATATATATTAAATATATATAGATAGGTATATATATTAATATTATATTACATAAATTAAAATATACTTGTATATTTTACAGTGGATTCTAGTTCACAAAATGATATCACACCAATTATGTGTTGTTATGGCTTATTCAGATACTCTACGAATCACTCGTATCCAAGTAATCGCATGAGTAGTTAGTGCTTAAAATAATATAGGCGTTTTCGCTTTTGGCCATTTGTAGCTTACAGAAGAGAGTACAGCAATTGTTCGATAATTGCGATCGCTAAGAGAATCTTACTTTGATATAAATTTCCTAGTCGAGCATATATACATAAAGTAAAACATGCTTACCACGATCGTAAGAGAAAATCTTAATCCTGAGTGATTCATCTATTATATTAATAACACTCGACTATTTGTTCCTCTGGACTTGCGCTATAACTTACCCGACGTTTTAGACGGATAAAGTTGCCTAAATCTGAAAATAAAATGACGGAGAAGGGACAGGTCCTAAGGAACCAAGTACCGAAGTCATTGATAATTTGAGTGATGTAATATCTTATGACATCAAATAAAAACGAAGAGCTGTCGCGTAATCTTATAATTATTGTCTAAGCGATATATACAAATTCTAGACATGTCTTAAACTTCCGGAATAAATAGTGGAGAAATGACCTATGGTTTCATGCGGCTAGTTACAACTCATATTTATATGTTTAATATTATTCTGGTTTCACACTCCTAGAAAGGTAACAGATCGTGGATCTCTTCTACAAACATTCTAGCGATATATAGTAATGTACCAAATTAGCTAATGTGCAAAAATGAGCAAAATTAAAAAAAACCTTATTTACATTAAGAATATATTCGTAGAGTCTGTAATATTTTAGAGTACAGCCACGAAGACATATTAGACATAGTAAAAGTTCAGCGCGAGAGTTCATTTAAATTGAGTTACTATATATGAGGATAGATTTTATTTACCATCACATTTTGCTGATAGTTTATAGCAGATAACGAAATGGGATTATATATCTATAGAAATTGTGCTAACGCGTGATAACTTACATTATACAACAATTATACTATGATTCCAAATATATACTCACGCTATGATTATCATTCTGTATGTATAGCTATATGATAGATATAGAAGCACGAGATAGACTTTTATCTTTAAGCACATTATGTTGTAGTATCACATGTAGACTCTATATGTCTAGAGATGAGATTAATTAGAGGCATCTTTACGAGTATTATTGAGTAACACGCGCACCTATATTTCCTGCTAATATGTGGAGAGAATGAAGGTTATAGAGTTATGCAAAAAGTTTCCTTCACAATTCGAAGAAATGAATCTTTCCTTACAAATGCTATAGGAAACATGTAATATAGGCTCTCTCTACGGTTTATCACGAGAGAATGTCATTTGTGTAATGGTGTGTTGCATCTCAGATTATGGCTCAGTCTATATTACGCTATAGTGTGTGTATGCGAGAGAGGTATAAGATATTATTTGACTCTATATACATTAATATTCATTCGAGTATATAATTCTCAGACGTAATATTCTTTATATTTGTAAACGATTGACGTGACCTGAAGTTCATTGAGTATGATTTGCTTTAATCTATAATAAGAGAACACTGACCATTGAGTTGTTCGTTACATAAAAGATATACGAAGTATTGCACCTCATATGTGGAATAAGTTTATTTGAGTTTATTAAATGTTATATAAATTACTGAGAAGAGAAGAACCATTGGAAGAATGAGTAGTCTAAATGCAGGGAAGCCAAGCCTAAACAGGAAGTTTAGGTAACATGATATATGCTATGCAGTAGTTTTAGGACGATAAGTGTTATCGAGAAGAAACGAGTTAAAATCACAAGTTAATTTATATATCATAACAAAATTGAGATGTATTATACTAAAGGTATATAATATATTATTATAGCTAAAGCTAGAAAAATTTACGGAGAAAGGTGATTCTTCATGAGTATAAAAATTATTCAAAATACAGTACCTTCACAGTAGCGCGAATTCCAAAGACAAATAATTCGGAGAACACCTTATCAGACCCGCAATTTTTAATAGATTTATAGATGAGTAATAAGATAATAAAAGAAATTAGTCCCAGTAATGTATATAGTGAGATGCGATATCACTCAAAATAATCTTAGCAAGCCACAAATACCGCCTATTTACTTGGGACTAATTTCTTTAGGATATATCGCATCTTTGCTACGCGGTGTGTTGCGTACGGCATGAGGCAGGAAGTCATTGCTAATGCCCTATATCACACAGTATAGAACTAACCATTGAGGTTAATGGTAACTGATTGAGAACATTTTAATATATGTGTAGAAAACCGTTTTTCGTTTTAGTGTGTCTACTCTTGTTCGATTACGCCCCTGACGCACTCGCAATATATGAAAAATCATTTCGACTCACCATCCCTGACTGGTGCGCCGAACTCAGTCTTCAAGCAACGAATTTCAGTTTAATAATCAGACCTGGCGATTATCACATGAGTGACTAGACTTAACTTATTTGTATTATATTTTTAAAAAATTTGGGAATCAGCTATTTGTGATAGTAGTTATTTAGTAGATGTAAGTTCCTTACACCATGAATATATATAAAAAAAATATAAATTAGTTTTATGTTATCAATGATTAATATTTAAGGTAGTTACTTAAAGCTGTTGATTAAAACTGAATGAATAAATGGAATATTAATAAGCTGATTATATTGAATGAATAAATTCATCAATTCAAACGGGCTAACATCGATATAATATATTATATATATATCAGTGGCGGAGCCTCTTGTTTGTTTTAAATTCTTTTCGTAATGCCAAGACAGCTGTCTTTAATAAATTCCGGTAACTAAGCAAGGAACAGTTAGCAGTATCCTCTTACATCGATCATTTGCATGCGATATCTCTCTCCTTCTACGTTCCTTGCGAAATGTCATTTCTTCTTACAATTCTTTTCGTCCGTAATCTTTGATCCAAAACGAATGCAAACCTCGTACTCATTCTCTTATATACAGTTTTTTATCGTATAAATAGTCACTCACAGTAATATAATAAGCGTAAATATAAACTGCTATTATATATATATATATATATATATATATAATATTAATATATAATTATTATATTTATATATATATTAATTAATTATAATATATATATATATATATATATATATTATATGGTATAATATATTAATATTAATATTAATATATATATATATATATTAATATAATTATATATATATATATTATATATATTATATATATATACTTTAATATATTTAATATTAATATATTAATATATATTTTTATCATTAACTTACTGTTACTTTATATATATAATATATATACTATTTATTAAATTTTATTAATACTAATAATGTTGAATGAATTACTATTAATTATATATATATACTATATTATAGCGTATACCGAGCTTAATATACTAGGTGAGATACGGCTCATAATGGCATCAACTAGACGACAGTGAGGAAATATTTGAATTTATCCGATTAATATACCAGTGCTTTATATATATATATTATATAGATCTTGATATATAATTTAAATTATATAAGCTATATATATTAAAAGTATTTAATTATATTATATATATATATTAATATACTATATATATATATATATATATATATATAGTATTATTAATTTAATTAATATATATATATATATTAATTAATTAATATTATATTATTATATATATAATATATATATATATTGATATATTTTATATATAATAATTAATATATATATATTTATAATATATATATATATATATATATATATTATATTATATATATATATATATTAATATATTTAATTAAATACTTGAGTATTTGGTCTCTAATGTAAAAGTAAAATTTTTGGTTCTATAATCATGTTATTACACATCCGCTTTTCTAATGTGGATTTTGGCTACTGACAAATAGACTTTTAATCTTGTATTTATAATACAATCACGCTGCGAATGGTGTAGACTGTCTCTGAGAAATTCTTTTATTAGACATTTATGACTACAAATTTTATTTGTAGTATGGATATTTTCTAATATTTTTTTATTGTTTTTTATTGTTTTTAAATCAGTTAATATCATAACCCATTAATTTAATTATGTATAGGATAATTTATATTAATAACATATATTTATAACATATTATTTTATATAAAATAAATTTATACTCTAATTCACTGATAAAATCCGACCATATTAGCTTTGGGGCACTGGGAATTAGTACTTAATATAATTATATTTTAATAGTGTTTAAAACGGTTTATTTAAATAGTGGGTATGATTTTCTATCACTTTTTTTTTGAATGTTTTTAGAGTAAAATTGCAACACTTACTCTAATATGATTATTCATTTATTATATTCAACACGAAAACTTCCATTGCTACACAATATTAAAGATTTTTAAGTACTTTCAAATTTGAGGGCAAAAAATAGATAGTTTTCTAAAAATTAGTCAACTCTCTGCTGAGTGTATATATAATGTATGTAGTCGCCGAGTATGTACAGGCACCTACTAACTGATAATACTAATAAATATATAATTGTTACCCCAGGGTGCGAGACGGGGGACCCAACTCATGCATACTAAGTATCACCACTACTATAAGTTGAACACATTTTCCCAATTGCTTATATATACCGACCTATATATTAATAGGAAAGTAAGATTTTTAACAATAGGATTATTTATATTATATTTTTATTAAAGCATATTATTAATAGTATTATATTATAGATAATAATCGTATAAAATAATAATATAGGTTATAAAATGAGGTATGTGTGCTTTAGATGAGGAACATTAAAATTATTTACTGTCTACTTTTTCAGCTGGGAGTGAGATGGTAATACGCTGTGTATATGATACAGCCTAGAATATTATCCTATTACAAGAGTCACGACTTTTTAAAGAAAACTATACTGTAATTTTGAGACATAGGAGCATATTAAAAAACTAAATATATGTCCTGAAGGACACTGAAGAAATTAAATCAGTAATTTAAAACAAACAAAAAAAAAAATCGTATAACTCAGTTGGAAGGCAGGCCAATATTTCTCTTTGAAAAAATGTATATTTACTTAAGCGTATGAGTAAAGACGCATAGCATATGCTTTTTGCTGTGTAAACTTTTTTGCGATATACTTGATATGTATTTTATGGTACTGTTCTTGTTCGAAGCGATCATTTTCTATAATGGTTGTATATCGAAGAAGAAATTACAGATATCTCTATTATCGCAGCGAAATCTTTTGGATGCAAACATAAATTTCTTATGATTTGTTATAGAAAATCGATCAAAAGAACGTTGCAAATGTGAGGGTATATCTTTCACATTTACTATATATATATACTGGAATACCTGTAGAAATTCTTCTATATATATACACTCTTTGTGAAAATATCTTGATTATTTAGATATTAATATAATATATTCATTATAACCATTTAAAACGTGTGTGCTATCTGCGGATTTCGTTGCTATATTTTTTCCTATATTATATATTAAATGGGTATTGATGACGTAATTAAAATAGTAAACTATTATCAGGATTGAAAGTTTTTGTCCAAACTCTGCATAAAATATACTAACAAGGGTGAGTAACGAACATCCAAGTAATATCTTTGTATAGGTAACACAATAAATATACATGCATTATGTGATATAGAAAATAAACGTCCAAGCATTATGTGATATAGAAGAATATAACCATTCAAGATAATGTATATATAGCAAAAATAATAAACATCCAAGAGTCATTATATTTCATGCTGATTGTTAAATAAAGCAGTAATTTTATTATTATAGCTCCTAGTTATTATAATAATTTGATATATTATTATCTATTTAAAAACCGTATCCATCTATATATTATCATTATTGAGATGGTTCTAATAAATTTCTTCCTTAGTACTGAGTTGAGGATCTAGTTGTATATAACAAGTAGGGATTGGACTATGCACCGGAAGGCACGAAAATGCCAATTAAATGATAAGTAACGTTATATTTTGTTAGAGGTTAGAGCGATGTAAAATCATTATCGAGTGTTAACTCTCGAGAGTATTTCGAGCGGTTAAAAACACTAACCTATATTAATGAACTAACCTAAAACCCTACAATTCGTAACCTCTGTTGCAGATCCACTCTATTGAGTCCTATACGGAGTTCAACCTCATAGCAAATGTCCCACTCAGTATGAGTATCGAAGTACTCACAATTGATCTCTATATCATTATTAAATTTGAGTTGATATAAATCTATAATAAATAATGATTATTATAATTTATTATTAATAAAATTCATGTTATATTCAAATGCTCTAGACATAAATAATAAATTATTCCGCTATATATATAGCAAACTAATCTCGACAGTAGGAAAATGACGCTAGGATTTGATGTAGTAGTATTATATATGCGGATCTTAAATAAATAATATAGTGCGAGATATTGACTTATACGCGCTCAGAATGAGCAAATAGCGCATGCGAGATATTTTAATTAGCTGCATTAAAACTAATTATATATTAATATATGAATATTAATAATTAGAATTAATTAAATAACCATTAATAATATATAGAATAGGTTGAAAAGCATAACCCTATCCCAAAGCCTAAACTGAGCAAATTCATCTGAGTGACACTAGACAGACGAATGACATTTAATGAGAGGGAGAATTAAATGCAGTGATGAGAAAAGATAAAGGGCAGTGTAAGTTCCTAACAGAAGAAATGAGCTTTGGAAAGAAGGAGGCAGAGCAACTCATAAACGAACAAGCCAGGGGCTATCAATATTTACATCACAAAATTCATGAAGTAAGCAGTGGAGTCACCTACTCTTCACTTGTATCATATACGAGAGGTCCTACTACCCTTTACAATAGCAACCTGCCGTTTGAGTTAAGTTACCTATATAGTAAAGTTAGCCTTAGTACCTCAACCTCTATTTCAAAAGATGAAGCGGAACTGGAGTTCTAGCTTATACCCCCCCAAAATGTGGTAACTTAATGTACCATATCGATGGTGACAGATAAGACCCTATTAATTATGGGGGTAACTGTTATTCGATATAATAGAAATAACTATATATTATATATTATTAATATATATATATTATATATATATATAATATATAAATAATATATATATATATATAATTATATTATATATATAATATACTATATTATTTAAATGAGTACCATATAGGGATAAGTAATCGAGGTATTACGGTATCTATTATAATATAGGTATCTAGTGATATACAAAAATTTTTTGGTATTACATAGGTAATCTGGTATTACGGTATTCAGAGAGGAGATATATAACAATATAGAAATAGGCCGTAAGTACATATTATTAGTATACGGTTTATATAGGTATCGAGCTATCAAATTTTGAGGTATTACGGTGCACACATGCTACTTGAATTATTATAATATAATGACTCCGTCAGTTTAGATTTTTTATTTTTATGTTATTTTTTTTTATTATATAATATTTTTCTAGTATATGATCCTAACTATAGTCAAATTATAAGGAGTGACGGAACATGATTCCAAAAATATTATTAAGGAAGTACATTTACGATTTATAAGAATATCACCGTAGTTTAAAAAAATTTTTTTAAACTAAAGGAATACGCAAGGGTAAACCGCAAAGAGGCAGGAGTCGGGGTCTCTCGGCTCTTCCGGGGGAACGACAAGGTAAAGGACTAAATTTTCCCCTTACCTGGGGATGGAGTCTCCGGAACTCCATCGCTCTTTGGTATTTGGGTGTATCGCGGGGTTTTTTTACCGCCACCCTCCCCTTCGGGTATGTAGAATAAACATCCCTACAGCCCTCTAGTCCCCCGTACGTGGCATCGAACCTCACTCTATTAATATATTTTTTTTTTATTTTTTTTAAGTATTTATTTTCAACATTATTTGAGTAATAAGCTTTACACGCCTTTCCAAATATGTAATTTGGAGTTTTATTCTGTTAAGTTGATCGTACCTTTCGAAGATAATATTATATATCATTTTTAAAATGTATAGTATAATAATAATTGTGTAATATTTTAAATAATTTATTTAAAATATTCCGAACTTTTTGATCATGTATAATCTAACCAACATTGCAAATTCATTATGTTAAGTATCATATAACGTAGCAGATAAAAAAATAAACAAAAAAAAAATCTAAATCTAGCAGGAAAATGCTAAAAAGATGAAGTAGCCCCTATATATTAATATATTAATAATAATATATATATATATTATATTATATATGCCCCGCTGCAAGAGTGAACATCAATTATTATACTATATTAATATATATACATATTAATATTTATGTAATATGGGTATAAATACTCACCTATATTAATAATTATGGGTTTCTCACTATTCTATACTTATATTAATTAATAATTTATATTACATATATATATTTATTTATTCCCTTTTAACATGAGATAATTTCATGCTAACTAAATAAGATATATATACCATTATATTAGAGCCTATTCAACTAGTATATATGTAGTAAATGTATTATATATATATGTAGAAATATATAAGGATTATTGAGATGTAGATATGTAAACTCCTAACTTTCATTACTTGTTTAGAGCCTTAATAGTCTAATAATATTAAGCGAGTATTGTTAGACTTGTGACGAATTTACAAAGTATAAGAGTTATATTGAGTATATGGTACCACAAGACGCAAGAATGTTTAGTCTGTTGTCCAGATAAGAGTTAGGAACGGAGAAGGGAGCCGTTCGATAAAAGATATAAAAGAATTTTAGCAAAAAAAGAAAAAATATAACTAAAAAATTTCTGAGCTTATTTAATAGTTTTACTTAAAATTACAAATATGGTATGATATGAGAGAGTATGAGAGATGAGAAGATAAGATATGAAGAGATGCAGATGTAGAGAAGGAGAAGAGAGAGAAGGTAAGAGAGTAATCTTGTTCACGATGAGAGAGAACGAGAGGGAAAGAGAGAGAAGAGCGAAAGTTAGACGATGAAGAGAGTATGATGAGTATGAAGAGCAGAGGCACGAGGAGGGAAAAATGTAGGAACATGAAATTATTAGCACATATGAAATCACAGCTTCTACAAAGCGTTATCTGTAATTGAGCTGTTTAAGTGCCAACCATTGTCCACGCGATAAATATACACACCAAATCTCGAGATGGCAGAGATTGTATATTTTGAAAAGCGATAACTTCAGAGTAATAGCATACTGCTTAAGAAGAGAATTAAGGAGGGAGCAATTTGAAATAGTGGAATATGGAGAGAAATTCCTTCGACATACAGAATTGAAAGAGTTAAATGTGCAACTGTAAAGATTCAGTTAATGAAAAGAGGAATAAAGTTGGAGATAGAATGAGCCTTGTAATGACCAATTATATTATATATATATATATATATATATATATATATATATTTAGTATATTATATATATACTTATTTAGCTCACAAGTATATATACGTATAATTAAATAATACTGATGACTATGAGGTAAGCAGATATATAGTCATTTATTATTATTTAATTGTAATATAAATGAAAATATGAATAATGACTTATATCTTTGGCTGTAAGAACAACTATAAAAAATGCCAGCTGTTATGTTTTACAAAGAAGGCTACGAATATCAAGAGTTATTTTTATATATTTTTTTTTTTTTAAAGATATTGCTAGTTTATACTTTGACGACTAATACTCGAATTTATTGTGGTGACGGACTGATCTCCAAATTATAATAGTTACGTAAAAAATTTATTAAATAATTTTTTAAAAATATCTTACAATTTAATATAAAAAAAAATTTTTAAAAATATGAAAAATATCTCGAAAATGTATCACGATACTTACTATGGAAAACCAATTACATATTTGGAAATATATTTTATCGCTGTAAAAGCGTATTACAAAAAATGTATTTAATAAATTTCAAATTTAGAAATATCGTCGATGATATATGTACGAAACTTACAGAAAAACTAATAACATATTTAGGAATCAGCATATAAAGCTGTAGAGGATCACCTTACCTATATTACCTCCTTCGGAGTAGGTATTGAAGCTCACGCTTACACTACCTTCTAGTGGTGATTCACCCCCTCTAAGATTATCATTACACCCTTTCTAAAAGGGGCGTCATATAACCATTGGGTTAATCTCTCGGGAGGGGAATGTTGTTGCTTAATATAGATAATATCTTGGTTAAATGAATAACTGTTTTTAATTCGTAAGTTAGGTATGTTATGTTAAATAATACTATGATGACAAAGTGTGAAATTATTATATATATATATATATAACATATTATAACTGAGGATGATTTGTTATAGAAATGATGAGTTTTTGTAAGGTATTACTTGTGGTATCATGAAGATGATGTGGTTAGAAACATTGAGTCCTTATGGTTAAGTTTTTTGTTAGTAAATTGTAAGGATATATTTAGGCCCTCACTAAAAAATTATTATTGCTAAATGTCTACCTTTATTCATAGTTCTAATATATAATATGATATTTATAATATCATATACAAAAGAGTGACACTTTGATGAATGAAGATAGTGTCAATTCATAGTATAAGATGCTGGTATCTTTATTTGATTAGATAATATTGGTCACATTTATTATGTTAAGGGATATTGTTAGATAAATTACGTCTATACCTGTTTGAATGATATGACGTAAATAAGTGGTAACAATTAATCGTAGTAATTGGTATATGACCTGTTAGCTAACTTTATAACCTTATTGATTATGAGTAGGGAATTTTATCGAGATGTTAGTATGATATTATTCAAACGTAAGATGGATATGATTAGGTTTATGCAATTTGTTGTGAAGCCCTTCTTAGGTTTAATTATGAACGATTGTTAGACTTTATGATGCTAAATAACTTATTTTGTATGCGTAAGCATAATATTCGTAGGTAAAGTAATTAATAAGAACTATTAATTTTTTATGTTATATGATTTAATCTACAAAAATAGATCTCAAAATATGATTTGATAATCAATAGTATCATAGATTTCTTATTTAAGGTCAGATGGGTGGTAGGATGACACTGCAGGGAATGGTGTTGTTTTTGATTATCTAGATTTTATAATTTTAACTGTACTTTTATAAAATCCAGTAAAACTATACGTATATACTTTAATGAGTGATATAATTATATTTTATTCTAAAAGTAAATACATTTATTTTTTATTATGTTTATATTTATATCAGGATAAAATTTTGTATATTATTAATTTTTCTGTATACCTTATGGTGGTTATTAAACAATTTGTTATATTATAGTATTTTGACAATTATATCGTATTATGGTAGGAATTATGATATTCAGAACGAGGTTATGTAATGAATTTTTGTTAATATTACGAAAGATGATTTTCAATAATGAAATACTTTAGCGAATTAAATCGTTGTCAGTATGATGAATTGACAGGGTTAAATAAACATATTTTGTAATAAATATTCACTAAATTTATTAATTATTTGTTTTATTTAAGTATATATAATTAACTATTATATATTTAATTTTAAATTAGTATATTTTATTTCACTTTGTAAAATGTCCAGAAAGTAAATAAAAAATAACGTTTTTAGATTATACGATAGTGTTAGTACTTAACTGCTGTTAAGTGCGGATAGTATTTATTGTTATAAGTTATAGGTATGTTAATTAATCTGTTCATTCGTAAAGTGCTCATTTTATTATTATTTATATTATTATATTATTATATTTATTATATTATAATTATTATTATTATTGTGTTGTTTTTGGTTTCTGTTGTTTTATTCAATTATTAAGTTTTTCTATTCAAGAAAATGGAGTGTTTTACAACTGCTCTTTTCTACTGTAGCTCAAGTTTCTTACGTTTAGCTATATTTATATTTGACTGTTTTGTTATATAAAAACCTTATTTTTTGTGTTATGTTTAGCCGAAATGAATAATCAATTCCCGAAAATAATTGACATGAATCCATAGAATCAATTAGATACAAATAAGGTCAATATGGTGGGGTGGGATAGTGTAGGATAGAGGGTTGATGGTTTAGATATATTTACACTTAGAAATATAATATTACGAATTTATAATCATAGCTTTATTAAATATCAGTAAAACGATTATGCGAATGTTGTAATATGATAATAATTTTATTCAAATGAAACTTATTTATTTAGTATATTGTTTGGATAAAAATTTAATTGGTTATGTTTAAGTATTCTAAAGATTTGTATGTTAAATCAGAATAAATGGTTAATATGAAAAAAAGTAAAGTATATTTGGACTAGTGTTTTGAAGAATAATTTATGTGTTCAATGTGTAAGAAAATAGTATAAGAAATTGATGAAAGAGTTGAATGTGCAGAGAGAACTGAACATGGGTCTACGTTTGTAGGTGAAAGGAATTATAATTACTGGTATTTAAGTGTGCACTGTGTTAATGTTAAAATGTTTATTACAAACGTAAGTTGTGTTAGGTCTTGTCGTTTTTACATTGTTTTACTCCTAGTTTAATGATTCTAATCTTAGTTCTAGTAATGTGAAAACATTGTTATGTATGGCCAATATTCGCTGGTTAGTATATAAAAGAAACTCAATTTTTGTGCTATGTTTATCGATAATGATACTACTCGAAATGCGACGTAACTCAAATTATGTTATATGTAAAATTAAGCCTCAAATCTCAGAAAAATTCTTTATTAAAATGTGAATATGGTTACGTTTTATAACTTTTTAGTAATTCACTTTGGTACTGTTGTTAAGTATGTTGTGTTACTGTAGTTAGTAGTTTTATTCGTGCGTAAGGTGTGTTAGGTTTTTTGTCATTGCCCCATTTATATTCTTAGTTTGGTAATAGCTATTGTTAGCTTTATTATGTGAAAACATTGTTACGTTAGCATATATTCGTTAGTTAGAATATAATAAATAACTTATTTTTGTACTATGTTTTTTCAAATGATACTAACGTATGTGAGCTGCATCATTAGAATCAAATAGAATCAAAAGGTCATGGAAGGGTGGATAGGAAGGGAAGGCGGTGAGGGGACGGGGATTTGATTTACTGATTTAACTGAAATTTACTGCTTTAAATTTGGTAAACTATTACACTTTACTATGATATTTTATTCAAAGAACTTATTTTTATGTTATGTTTGGATAAAACTTTGTTATTTTTATGTTATATGTTTTGCATTATTTGTTGGGGATTATGAATAGCACAAAGGGTAAGGTTATGATAAATTTTGTTAATTATTACTATGATAATGTAGAAAACTTTGTTACGTTAGCATATATTCGTTGGACTGTATGATGTATGTATATGAACCAAGTTTAGTGATACATTTTTTGCTAAAAATGTTACTGTGTCAGTGTAAGATTAACGTTAAATATGTTAGAGAGATATGCTTGAAAAAGTAAAAATAGGCTACGTTTTGTGGCATGCAATGTTAGTTACTTACTGGTTTAAGTGTTGGAACTTTGTTAATGTATACAGTTACATATGTGGTAAAGTTGTGTTAGGTTTGTCTTTGTACATTATTTTCTTAGTTCATGGTACGCTATGTTAGCTTTATTGATGTGGAAACTTTATTACGTTAGATTATATTTGTTGTTCAGTATGATAATTGACCAATGTTGTGATAAATTTTAGTTAAATATTACCATGTTAATATAAATTAACATTGTTATGTTAGAGATTTGCTTGATAAAGTGTGAATAGGTTACGTCTTTGTATGCTATGTTAGTTACTTTACTGTTGTTAAGTGGAACTTTGTTAACGTTAACAGTTTATTCATGTTTAAGGCGTGTCAGGTTTGTCGTTGTGTATTATATTCATAGTTCAGATGATGCTAAGTAAGCTTTATTAATGTGAAATATTTGTTACGTTAGCATATATTCGTTGATCAGTGTATAAATAATTTGTTTTTATGTTATGTTTATCCAAAATGATACTTGAAATGTGACTTGAATCAATAGATCAATAGATAATGGATGATGTGGACAGTGTAATATGGCCGGTTTGATATACTGATTTTGGGTATGTAAAACATGGTAATTTTAGTAAAAATATGACATGAATCAATTGATCAATAGATCAAAAGATCATGGTTAGACAGGAGGGTGGCTGGATGGTGGTTTGATTTACTGATTTACTGATATAGGGTATGTAAAACATGACAATTTTAGTAAAAAATATGACTTGAATCAATAGATCAATAGATCACGGAAGGGCTGAGGAGGGCCAGTTTGATTTACTGATTTACTGATTTAGGGTATGTAAAAACGTAAATTTGTAAGTTATAAACAAAAAGAATAAGAAATTTTATTTATTTATTTATTTATTTATTTTTTATTTTTATTTTTTCTTGATGGTTCTGAAACCATTATTTTCGAGATCTACAGACCCAATAACATATATAAAGACACCAAAATTGATTGTTGTTATACGAGTTTATTAACTCGGCACCGCACCGGAGCCAGCAACTGGGTGCCGGAAATTGCAACTCCTCAGATTTCCGATACCACTCTTTTTAGAAATTCACTCTGAATCCTCTCAATCAAATTTCAGCCCTTCTTGAATACTGTGATTTTTAAGGGGGTGGGGCCCCTTCGGGGGACCAAGGGGACGTAACCTCGTCTACGACGAGGTTACGTCACTATCTAACCCCCTCCTCCAAATTTTAGCCGATACGATAACTCTAACCTCTATAGATATATATCGGAGCCATAGACGGAGAATATGACGCGGAGCCGGAGCCGGAAGCCGGCACGGAGTCAAAACCGTGGTGTATCCAACGAATTCCTTGCAGGGAAATTGTTTTTCGATCAGGAATCGATTCACTTCGGGTATCAGCCACTACTTCTGGGCATAGCGTTAATGTGTGAAACACAGAGATCAGTGCTAGGCGCATCAACATGTTTAATTTTTAGGGGGCAGGGTCGCCCCCTTACGGGGGGACGCAGTAAGGGTACGCGTAACCTTGGGTACCCAAATGGATACTTGGGGTACGCCAGAAGTAGGGCTCACGATCACTTTTCCAGTGTACTGACCGGTGTATAAGGTGAGTGGGAGGTTCTCCTCAATGCCCGCCGTGTCTTTTATTATAACTATATTATATTATTAATGTGCATATTTTATATATTATATTATACTATAGATTATTATTATATTATATTATATTATATTATATTATGATTATATTAAATATTATATTATAATATACTTATATTATATTAATTATTATATAGGCCTATAGGGGTTACAACTTATAATTATTTTCATCTTAGGGTTACGCGATCAAAAAGACTTTGACAGTCTAGACCTTTTGAATTTTAGTAGGCCTCTCTCTCAATATATATATTATATATATATATATATATATATAAGAGCTTCTGCAATGAAAGGTTGTAGTATCAGAGAGGTGTACAATGAAATTATATCACTCTACCAACTCACCAATATACCGTAATATAAGTAATATTTATGAAGATATTTATATATATATATATATAAGTTATATATAATATAGGTTCAGCCTCTAGAAGATGCCACAATCCATTATCTCAAGAAACTAACAGACAGCTACCGGGAAAAGGAATACATTGGCTGGAATGCTGGTCCCTAATTTTAGTGAGTGGAGGTAAAGTCGCTAAATCAATTATTAAATATGAGGTTACTCTGATATATATAGCATATATATAATATATTATAAATAAGATATTATTTTTTACAACCTGGAGATATATAATATAATATATAAGTATATATTATAATATATATCAAAACTACAATAGCTACAGGGAAAAGGAATACATTTTTGGATTCCCTGGTGAAATTTTAGTTAGGAAAATGTAAAAAAAAAAATTATTGTTAATAATTATTATAGTAATATGAATAGAGAGCCTTTTAGAGACCTTTTATTGGTTACTCGTTAAAATAAATACTTTCTATTAATTTTGCTTTCTTTTTAACTAAAGAATAACCCAAAGGGTATACGCACCGATGGCAGGAGTCGGGTCTCTCGGCCTTCCCGGGGAACTACGGGGTGGAACTAAATTTGCCCTCCCTCCGGGAGGGTCTCCGGACCCCCGCTCTTTGGTATTGGGTGTCGCGGGGGTTCCTCCGCCTCCCTACGGGGTAATGGAAAACGTCCCCCTCCTCTGTTTTCCCCCGTAGGCTCGAGCCCCCTACATTGCCGTGTAATACCGTTTACAATAATATATATATATATAAATATATATTATATATATATATATATATATATATATATATATATATATATATATATATATATTATTATATAATATATTAATTATATATATTATAATATACTATATACTATAACCTCCCCATCCAAAAAAAAATAGGCAATTTTAATGTTTAATTTTTTTTTTTAACATTTTCCCAACTACAATTTACAAGGATTCCAAAAATGTTATTTGTTTCCCTGTAGCTAATGTAGTTTTCGAGATGTTTTTTTTTATACAGTCCCCGGTAAAATTTTGCAGGATTTCAACAACTTATCCTTTTCCCTGTAGCTATTGTAGTTTTTTGAGATAATGGATTGTGGCTCTTCTATAGATGGGCCATAATATATATATATATATATATATATATATAGTATTTATATATATAATATATATTATATATATAATATATATATATTATATATATATATATATATATATATATATATAGTATATTATATATATTTAAACAAAGTGTCATCTTATGATCATGGTGATATTTTGTTTATATTGCCATTCGGCCTATTGTCCCACTTTGATAAGTATACTTAGCTAATAGTGCCACTTTGTCTATGGTGATATTTTGTTTTATAGTATCATATTGTCTATTTTGCCAATTTATAGTGCCATTTAGCCTATAGTGCCACTTTTGATAAGAAGTATAATATTTAAATTTAATATATTGTGTTATTTTACTTCAAGGTACCAATCGCTAGGTGTCAATAATACTTTACCTCAAGATGCCATGAAGAGTTTTTCTCGACTGGTACTTTTGTGAAGATTCCATTGACATTAAACTATTGCAGTGTAATTTTAAATGCCAGGTCACATCGCGGTGCCATCGATAGTGCCATACCATATCACGGTGCTGAATAGGAGTGCCATGCTTTTTTATTCCTATTCCATCGTGAATACCAGATCATATTTTCACAGGGTCATCGTGAGTGCATACTAGACTATTACGGCGTTCATTATAAATGACATACTATTTTATCGCGGTGCAATAGTGGGTGCCAAATCATATTGAGATCCCTTCGTGAATGCCATACCACATTATCGCGGCGTTTGTGTAAGTGCCATGCTATTACCGAGACATCTGATGAAAGTGCCATACCATTTATCAAATGCCATTGGGTGCCATTTGACTTTTACCATAGCGCTGAATTTGAATATGATACCATTTATCGCAGTGCCAACGACGTTGCCATGCTTCCTTTAACAAGAAATTGAACGAGAGTGATAAGCCATTTATGGCGGTAACATTGAGTGACATTCCACTTTTACCGCGACGCTGAACGTAAGTGCCGCATCACTTTATTAGTGCCATACGAAGGTGCCATAACTTTTATTACGGTGCATTAGTATTACTGTCTAAGAGTCCCATGTTTAATAATTAGTGTTATTTCATTTGAGTGCCACAACCACATATAAATTGTGACTTATATTAATTGTCACTTATCTTATTTGAGCTTTACTTAAGTGTAATTTGTTCTAGTTGTAGATGTCATTCATTTCAAATGTCATCGTTATCGTAAGCTACGTTTTCCTCGGAGCGACTCTCGCGATGATCGTTCAACGATTATCGTTAACCGATTAAACGTATCGTCATATATTTGAATTTTATATTAAAGACGTCGGTCGTCATATATTTTTCCAATATTTTTCTGGCGCCCAACGAAAAAATAGTGCCAAACAGTTTGCACTATTTTTTTTTATTACTAACCACTTTTTTAACCTGTTTTGCGGTTTCAACCACACCAATCAAATTTTTTATTTTTATACAAATTAATATTTGGAGCTGAATATATGTCCCCTTTAACCCTCACATAGCCATTTTAACTGGCACTCAACGTTTTAAATTTTACGTATTCCACGGATTCATACCATCCAATCTAATTTTTATTTTAGTGATAAAATCCTTTTTTTTTTTTTTAAGGTCACCACATGTCACCTTGTCCACAATTGCATTTTCCAGTTAGCAATGTGTGTGTGTTGTACTGTGGTGAAATAAAGGTATTGTACCGTGTGGCACATATGTTCTTTATCTCCCTCGTCTCTCCCCTTGTACAGACACTCCTCCACCTTATGGTGTTATTACACAAACATACGTTGTGCAATAATTTTAAACAGGAGTTTATATTAACAATTATTTTTCTTTTTTATTTACAAAAGATGAAGAAAAGAAATTCACTGTATTTACGAGATGGAACAAAATATTTGACGCAATAACTTGCAATGATTTACCTAGCAGATTTACTTGATAAAACATATCGTCAAGTAAATCGTTACGTGTAGACAGCGCTTAAGATATATAGTACTAATACATTTACAAAATGAAGGAATCAGAAATCTTTCATTGTTTCTTTCTTTTAAGTTTTTGAAAGTAAAGAAAAAAATTATTAAAAAAGTTACCCTTAGGACTATATTAATCTTTTTATTTTTTTTGTTATGAAACCTTATATTAAATACTGTTCGTATATTTTTCCAATTAAAAATTTATTTCAAACTTTCGTGCAATGATCAAATTTTTAAAAGACATCTAACAAGTGATACAAATTAGTTTTGCACCAAAATGCTTTTGGTGCCTCGTTTTTCACATGAACCACTTTCTCTCTTCTAGAAATGGAAAACGTCTAAAATAAACCCTGGTTTGTCGGTGATAGAAGTCGGCAAACGAATAAAATCACACCAGATGTGGGAGCCTTTTTACATAGGGACGAATGATGAACCAATTTTCGACGAACGTATCTCCAGTGAGGGACAATATGATAAAATGACTCAGGTAAATAAATATTTTCCACTTTTAATTGTTGGTTTTATTTGGTTTCTAGAGTGTGAGTCAGCATCAATAATAAAGACAATAAACTGTTAAAAGGAAATATAATATTAGTAGTAGGTCGGCCATTACGCACTAAATTTTGTAACAAATGTTGCATTGCAACATTTTGCAATATTGGGGTTTAGGTAGTTTTTGAGTCGTTTTTTTTACTCAATGCATCCTCAAGATAACCCTGGAGAATGTAAGAATGAACGCGCCTTGGATTCTAATTTAAACTAAGTATCTCAGGAAACAAGTTGTTGCTATAATAAGCTGTGTTTTCAAACACCATGCGCTAATAATATAAGAGTGTATACAGATTGAAATATATAGATGGTATTACCGAAAAGTCAGAGGCTTTGTGCCATAATGACTTTTATGCAATTAATCTTTGTCAGATAGTCTGCGCATTTTTGTAGTCCTCGTTTTGTTTATATCCGTTCATTATCTTATAGAGGTAACATACTTCCATTTATGAAATTTCTCTTTCTTAGGAAATTTTTTTCACACCTGATTAAATAATTGCTCTTTATATTCAATACCATCCCAGTCGTATGTCGGATAAATTCCTTTACACAGTTGTTAGTAGCTGATAACTTGTTATGCTGTTATTATATGGCATTTTGTTATAAATTCTTCTTCTAATTTTCATTTTTATAACTTAATGCCCAGCTTACGCTAGGTGACAGACATGAATCATAAATCTATAAACTATCGAGGAACCGGGTTCAACTCCCATGGGCTTGCCTTGAGATTATTCCTCATCAACTTTTATAAACATGACCTGAAACTTAATATCAGTATTCATTCCGTATTAGAGATTGCTTTTTAATTTCACACGTACGGTTTTGTCCAACTTGCTTTATATGAATAGAATGTAGAAACATTACGTATTTAGATAGATTCCATGATTATTTATACGCAGGGATTAAATTTAGGATTCTCGAAATTTGTAAATTTACAAACTTCTAATGAGTCATGGGTTCATTTAATCTATAATTCTCCCATTGTTAAATGATTATGGTCTTACTATTGAAACTTGATGGTGTATATCTTTTTCTACATACCTAAACAACGATTAGCATATTACAATGATTCATTTTTTCTTCTGAAGTTAAGTTCATGGTTTGTTTATTTTCAGTAATTTTATAAAATCCTTTTTTTTGATTCTGAATTATTAAAATATTTCCTAACAAACGTTTTAGATGCTTCTTTACCTTCATATATTTCAAAATTTGAAATGATTCCTTACATATTCACCATTTCGTATAACAACACCACCTGTTTGGTTGATGTTTCTGTAAGTTAATGGTATAGGGATTCATTAGGGTTTGGTTGACTCGTATGTATTTTATCTTTGGTAAGGTGCTTTCAAAATCTGCATTATAACAAAGGGATGTTTAATTGAAAATTACAAATTTATACCAAATTTATTGGACCGGTTAAAACTTATAGGTTATGAATATACTATACATTCTGGTAAATCTGATTATCTAATAATTAATCTTTTTTATAAAAAACTATGTAAAAACAGAAATCGATCACAGGATACTTGTTTAATTTTCCTACTGACTTCTTATTTATACAATGGAACTCAGAATCTTTACATTAGTAATTAATAATGTGTGTATTTTTAAATAATTTGATATTATAGCTAAATTAAATTGTTTAGTTTTTTCTCTCAACTTTAGGGTAATTCTTAAAGGATTTAACTATTTCTTTTTTCATACTAGTACTAAATAACATAATTAACGGACACAATTTTCATTCTGATTTTCAAAATTTATTTAAATAACTGATTTAGTTTAACTGGGAATTCATTTTCTCTTTCCAAATAATATTTTTATGATTTAAGGCGTTTAAAATAGATATTACTATTATTATTAATGACCTTTTCATCTAAACAATCAGATCTGGCTATACACCATTCTAAACATTCATTGTCCTTTTTTGTTTTGAATATTTTATTAATTAAATCCGAATTTTGAGTTATTATATTTTGATGGATTTCATATACGACAAGAAGCTCTCAGTGGTTTATATTATAAGCTTCTACTTTTAATTTTCAAAATCTAGAATGTATTATCTGATGATAATTACATACCTGATGCCTTCTTTTGTAATTTACATAATTTTTTCTTCAAGTTTTTAATACTCATTTCAAGTACCAATTCTTTTATTATGACGTACTTTCAGTATGCTTGTCATAGTTTCCTCTGTTATGAATACAGTTTGAAATTATTGAATGTTCTTTTTCATTATTAAGAAAGATGATTCAACATGAAGTTGATACAACATTAGTTTTAAAAATTTTTCCCAGCAATTTTGTTCAAGAATTTTAAAGTTCTGTTATTTTCATAGAGTATTAATAAATAATTTAGGCTCAATCTTCTTCATATTCGTATAGCTTAGCTTAAAATGTAAGTAATTCCTTTTTTATTACTATTTAATAATACAATGAATTAAATCCAAACAAATAAAGAAAATAAAGGTAGTCACATACACCTGATTTGAATGGGATGTTTGGAGGAAAAGCTCCATATTTATTATAGTTTCTTTTTATTATTACCAGTTCATAAAAAAATTGGACATATTAAGATAGTGAAAATGATTTGTATTCCTCGGTTCATGGTTATTACTTATTCATGAATTTTAAATAAAATTTATTAAATAGTTGTAATTAACAGATTACACTGCAAGTTGTCAATTTACTTATTAGTAGATTTTTTTATTATATAGATCAATTTTAGGATTTTTGCCTCTTAATCTGTCTCAAATTTGAGCTTTGATTTTAATAATAGGTAGCTAATTGTTGAGTATTACATCCATATACTCTTCTTTGAAATATTTGTATTTTGATCTAAAATTATAAAAAGTTTTTTGCCAATCATCAAGTTTGTATTTATCATAAATCATTCAACCAATATTACACAAAATATAATTATTTTCAGTGAAAGACGACTTTCCTCATATATTTATATATTTTATTCCATCAGGATTTCTTTTTGTACGTTATTTAAATATATTATATATATAAACAAGAGATCAATAAAGATAAAAAAATTTATTTTCTTCATAATAACGCTCATCAAAGATTTTCCTATATACAGATTTTTCTCATTCTATAAAAAGCGAACGATGGTGTGGAATTGGATTTTCAATTTAATGCATACATATCGAAGCCTGGGATTCTTCCTTACTCCAGACTTTTTCGAGTTTTACGACAACTTTACAGTCTTCTACAACCATTTGGGAAGTTTTTTCTAGTTTTTGGAGCCATTGGACTCAGTTTACCCCTAAAGTCGTTAAATTAGTACTTATAATGATTATAATCATTTAGCCCATCTGACGAAACCTGCCGAGACCCTGTCGCGAAAGCGGATAGTTCTAACGCTCAAGAGGGCACGCACTCGGTTGAGGAAAGCAAAATCAAGACTAAGCAATATGGTTATACTCAAGAAGATTATCAATTTGTATAAGCTTTATTATATTCTCTTGTGTCATTCTTTTCGAGTATAATACTAGAAGGTTTTGTCGATTTAATTGCTGCCACTATTTATAGAGACTTCAATGCATGTTTGGCACCACAAAATATAAATGGCTTCTCAGAAGGAGATGGTGAATATATTACTGATGATAACTTGCTTTATGTCTACAACCACTAAATAAAGATTTCTTGGAGCTTATCTTCGAGAATTTGACGAAAATTTTATAAGAAAATGTTTAACATTTAACTTGAAAACTTTAACTATCCGGGGCATTTTTCTGCCATTGAAAGTGCTACTTTCAAGCATAACGATTATCAGACTATTCAAATCATGTTTATAAACTAAAATCAGCGGGAGTGGACAGCGATGAATTGAACTAAATACAAAAGGATACTATACTATTTTGAGATTACATTTTAAAAAAACTATTTCTTTGAAGTTGATGAATTAAAAATAAAGGGAGGGAAATTAAACTTTGTGATTGCATCCCCAGATGAAAATATTATATTACAATTCATGATACACTGCAGAAGGTGAAAATAACTCATGCACAAGTGATTCCATATTATATCCTAGATTTGTAAGAGATGCGCTCTAACTCCTATATCATTCATCATAGAAAAGAAAGGTAAAACACGAATCCAAGACTTGCACACAATCTTTAACTAAAACCAGCTATACAAGATTGATTTTATACCAGTAAATTATAAATTGAATTAATTAAATGAATATATATTTTTTATTAAAAGTAAATCCTGTCGTTTTCTCCATGCACCAACAATAATGAATAAAATACAAAGACATAATTGAAAAAGATCAAGAATTAAAACAAATTTGTAAAAGAAAACTCGACTTGAATTCATCTCATTCAGAAAATCCCGAAAGAAGCTTGGGCAATGTCTCAGATGAAAATAAAATATATATGTATAAAACACAATAAATATCATCATTACCATTGCACATGTTAATTCTTTGAACAAGCTTATTGTAAGGAAACATCAAAATAATTGTAACTCTATTATATAGTACTAAAAACAAATATAAAAATTAGAGACGAGTAAAACACTTTTCAATTTTTCTAAATTATTAGATTAAATAAATGATCACGACCTTCTAATCGAATATCAAAACCCACTTTATATTTATAAGTACTAAGAAAATATACAATTCTGGCAAAGACTTTGGTATTCGCCTTGATCTATGCATAAAATAGTAATGCGCAATGTGGTAGCCGTGCCCTTAGAACTATATATTCTCCATCTCAAGAATAGCCACATACGCTTGAGTTTTTAATTTTTTGACTGAAAAAATGAGAATATTTTAAAAACAAGATTAACTCAAAAATAAATGCTAAAAATTAATATTTTCTTTTTTTATTGTTTGAACAATACCCCAGCAACAATCAAGAAGAACACACGTAAAAAAAATATATAAAATTTTGGGTAAACTAATTGTTAGTAACTGAAGCAATTGCTGATAAAAGTGAGAAGGCTAGGGGAAAAAAGAAAGTATTAACGAAAGCGAATAGGGATCTCCGTGTGCAAGAAAATAAGAAGGTGGGTGCGGGGAGGTGAGGGTGTGTATAAGCTTCCTTCGGCAGAATTATGAGTGGGCGTGGGCGAGTGGTATCATCGTTCTCTCTATACACCGGCTTTGGAAAGTCTTGATTTTCTATCAGCGGGGTGTTCGAGAACAGTAAGGAGTGATAGTAACCATAAAGAATGGGCAATGGGGAAAAGCATACAAATCTTATCTCCCACCGGGGAAGCACATGAGGATCCGGATAGTGAGGAGGGGAGAGCACAGTGAGATACATAACCCATGTCCTCCTTCCGCCCTCGCATATAAACCCATTACAGGGACGCGAATTTATTCCTTGTTGCAACCATCTGGCAAGGAAACATATGAGCTTCAAGAATTTAGAGAAAAGGTTTGAGAATAGTAGTAGAGCCCAGACTGGGGAACGAGCAGCACGGATATAGAAGATAGAAACAAGACGGTCTTCTTGTTCGCATCTGAGAATTACGGTTAGAAAAAGGATGGGAATTCACAAACGAGCATATATAGCTTTCATAGAATCTAGCACCCTATTCGATTCAGTGCTTAGAGAGAGACTTTGGAGAATGCTGGAGAGAATATGCAGTAGGTAGAAAGTTGAGGAGCGAGCTCTGGAGAGTTTATACAGGAATAGCAAAATGTTATGTAAGAACAGAATATGAGAATAAAAAATGTTCGAGGTGAGAACAGGGGTTAACACAGGAAGCGTGTTGTCACCAATTTTGTTTATATCGTATCTGGATGTAGCGATAAAGAAAGTGAGAGAAGAACTCAGAGATTTGGACGTGATACTTTTTGGGCAATAATGCGGACCCTCGACTGTGGCGTGCCTGGACGCGAAGAGGGAAGAGAAAGCGTTAGAGAGGTCGTGTACGCTTTTTTTGCTAACAGGCTGCAGAGAGGCCGGCTTGACTATAAACGGGCAGAAAAGACGCGAGTAATGGGTGGTCAGGTAGACGAGAAGTAGGAAGAGAGTTTGAGAATAGAGGTGGAGGGGACTGAGATAAAGACGGTGGAGAAATGTAAATATTTGGATAGGAGTACTTTGGAAGAGAGAGAGGGGAAATGTACAAGAGATCATTAGTAGGATAGCTCAGTATGGGGGAGCAGTAGAGCAGTTGTATCCATACTGAAAGATAGACAAATGGGTGTAGAAGGGTGAAAGGGTGTTCTTACGAAGGTGTGTTAACACGCGATTTTACTTATATGGAGCAGAGCATGGACGTACGACAACAAGAAGGATAGTAGAATACAGTCGGTGAACGATGTACGTTTTGAGAGCGATAACTGGAAAAGACTACAAAGAGACGACGCACCAGAGATAACGAACGAATAAGGAGGAGGTTGGAGTGATGGCTATATTGAGAAAGATGGAGCACGCTAGATTGAGCGTAGTGGGGAGCACCCTGGCAGAGGATGGCAACGAGGGGAGAGTAGCCAAAAAGAGATGTATTTTCACCATCCTAGCATGGTGAAAATACATTAGGGGGTATTTAAAATTACAAATTTGATTGCAAGGTTAGGAAAATTATTGCATTTCATTATACATAATAACCCCGGTTTATGGGTATTATTATTCACTTGCATGCGCGTACGGCCTGTTTTGGCTACGTTCGAGTGCGAGCGGGAGGAACCGTAGTATTGCTCTTCTTGGCGGACAGTAGAAGTATTCTCGCTTTCTCTTTTGTCTCGTCGTAGCGTAGGTGGTCAAACCATGCACGCTCATCTGCAAGGGTCAGATCGTATCCTAGCATGGTGAAAATACATTAGGGGTATTTATCAATTGACAATTTGATTGCAAGGTTAAAAATTAATTGCATTTCATTATACATAATAACGCCGGTTTATGTATGAATTTCATTCCCAATGCGCGGTTACCGCGCTGTTTTGGCGCGCTACGTTACGAGTGCGACGCGCGAGGCACCGTAAGTAAAATGCTCTTCTTGGACAGTCGAAGTATTCTCGTTTCTCTTTTGTCTCGTCCGTAGCGTAGTGGTCAACCACATGCACGCATTGCATATCCAAAAGGGGGTCCCCCCCCCAGGCCGAGAAATCCCCCCCGGGTTTATTCCCCTAAAAAAGCAATATGGTCGTGGGTGGGGGGAAAAGAAAGACAAAAGTACATTTAGGGGTATTTTAACAAATTTCTAACAATTAATATTTATTATAAAGTAATAATAATATAAAACTTATAATGTAACTATATTATAGTATATATATATAGTATCAGTAATATAATATATATCTATATAAGATATATATATATATACATATAGTATATGAGTATATATTATAATTATATATATATTATATATATATAATTTACTGTACCTTACCTACTTAGCTTCTGCTCTGGCCGCCACCTTAGATTGGAGGGCACGCTTGCTTCCAGGAAGCTTGGCTGCCACGTCTGTGGTTTCCCACAGGTCGAGGAAAAGGAGGTTTAGAGAAATCGGCGCCGGGGGGCGTCGAGAGCAGCGGCCCTCAGAAGGAGGTCTTCTATTGGTGTCTTGGGCAGGTTGTGACTCTAGTGCATGTGGGGCGGTGAACGTTTGGTCTCGTTTGAATCTGTGTTTATAATGCATGAGCCGTGGGTGGTTACCTGATCTGCTCCGAGCGAGGTCGATTTGGCCTCTCTGACAGCGTTTCTTCTCTAGGGACAAGTTTTGGGGAGGGGGTGTTTAGTAAATTGTTAATTTGGGCGGTTGTAGCGCAGGTATGTGTTTGGTTAGATTTGTGTGGATATGTGTAATATCCATGACCTTTTGGGGGAGGGGAGGAGGAAATTGATGCGTTGTATATTGAATTGAGCTGGTGAAGAAGGGGAGGATTTTAGTCTTTGTCGGGGGGGGGTGTTGGAGAGAATTTGGTGACAAGGGTGGATAAATGGATTACGCTGTTTTCTTGAATAGACATTGAGTCCCACACAGTCTCCAAGTGTGTGGAGAATGGGGAGAGAAAATGGAAGTTTAAATACCTGAATGTTGGATTGGGGTGGTTTTTTGGGGGCCTGTGATAATTCTGAGGCTGTATTTTGAGAAATTTGTAAATTTATTTGTGTTCGATTTTGCGAGTGCTGGGAACCATGCTGGTGAAGCATAGTTTAAGGTTGTTCTGAGGAGTTGTTTATAAGTAGTGGTGGTGTGTTTTTCTGTCGCTGAAGTTCGTGTTGGGACGAGGGTTAAAAGGTGTGTAGCTTTTAGATTTGCGAGTACTTAACAGTTAATGGTCGTGGGGGGGAGGGGGGAATATGGCAAGTGTAAAAAAATAGGTAAGTCCTAGTATTTTTTTGGGTTTTGTTTTAATGGAAGGGTGCTTGTTTGTTCAGCGGTAATTAATATGGTGGAGGGAGGATTGGTTGGACGAATCAGTAGTTAAAAGGGTGATGGAGGATTTATATCATTAGATATATATATATATGATAATACTATATATATATACTATATAATATATATACTAATATATATATATTATAATTTATATTATACTTATATATATATATATCACTATATTATATATATATATATATATATATTATACTACTTATTATATATATATATATTACTATATATTATATATATTATATATATTAATCTATATATAACGTATATGATATATATATATACAATATATATCATACTATTATATATATATAGGCTATATATATTATATAATATATTATTATATAGTAGTATAGTATATATATATATATATATATCTATAATATATATGGTTATAATATAACCCGTTTTTGACGGGTGCTTTATTTCGCCTACTGCCGCGGGGGTAACACGGTGGGACCGTACACGGAAATCGACTTTAAGGCGCTATCCCGACCAAATACGCCGCGCCACAACGGTGTTAGCTAGTCAAGTTTTAAATTTCTGCCCCCAGGTAGATGAAACTCCAACTGCTACGCAGAAGATTTGAACCTAGCGTCCTCTCGTATGAGAGGTGGCGACTCAACCTCCTGCGCGAAAGACGAGATATATATAGTATATATATACTATATATCATATATATATATATATGATATAGTATATATATAAGATATATGAGTAATATATGTATATATTATATATAATGATATTTATATATTTATATATAGTATATATATATATATATACTATATCTATAATTTGGTCGTTAGGCAGGTGAGGTACTGTTGCGGCGCCTGTATTGGCGGGATCATGGGATGATGGCGGTGTTACTGCTTCACTTGGAGATCAGTAGTTGGGGATGATAGGGATGTTTTGCAAGGCGTATAGGGTTAGATTTTTGTAAGCTAAGAAGGTGTGCGCGGTGTCGGCCGCCGGATTATGTGAGGGTCGATCGTGCGTTCACATGGCCGTGTCTATTGTATGTTTTCTCGCGCAGTAGCTATATCTTCTTGTAGTCTGTGTGTGTGCTTTCTCGGGTCGGCGCTATCCGCTGGTGTTTGTGTGTGGTGCGGTACCACTCTGTTAGCTATCGGAGCAAGGTGGGTTGTCGTCCGTGTGTGTCAGGCAGGTGTGTGCATAGTGTGGCTGCAGTCCTCGCCATGTGTCGCGAGTACGGCGGGTGTTAGTCTGGATCTCCGATTTGTGTTATATGCATATGTTCAGAAGGTATATCTGTCCGAGTCGGCTTGGCTATTCTTCGCTGCTGATCGTTATAGCGCGGCGAGCCCCGTAGTCGACGCCCATGCTGTTGCGGCGCAGGCCCCGAGTGTCGAGCTTCATTTTATCCATGATAGAAGGAATAATTTGGTTTATCCTTGTCTTCATGTTAGATTCGGTTCAAGTATAATTTGGGCTCCTTCATTACGGAGGTTTTGAGGTCTCTGTTTGCAAACTTGTAAAATTTTTACACATTTTGTAGTTGATAAAGACTTAGTCAAGGCTTATTATATTGTTATTACGTGTAGATGCAGATCTAAATTATGTTATTAATGCCATTTCAGTAGTTGTCGGTTTTAGATAATAATGTGGGCTCCTAGTTAATTTAAGGCAGTGTTCTGAGGTGTTGCTTTCAACTGCACAATATAAAAATTTAAATTGATGTAGTGATACAGTTAGTCAACTTATTATATGTTTTTAATTGTGCCATAGCAAAGAAAATTAAATTTGTTATAAGATTATTCATGTTAGATCGGGTTTCAGATAAAATTGGGTCCTAGGTAATTTAGGCAGTGTTGAGGTATCTCTTTGCACGAAGGTAAAAAGATTACACATTTAGTAGTGATAAAGCGTAGTAAGCTTATTTATATTGTTTATTGGAATAGTCATCCAAATCTAAATCTTAGTCTAATCTTTCTTTAATGAAAGACCCATTTCAGATAATTTTGGCTCCTAGGTAATTAAAGGCAGGTGTTTTGAGGGCATATCCTTGTCTTGCCAAAAAAAAATATTTACAATTTATTGCAGTGATAAAAGTAGTCAAGCTTATTTATGTGTTTATGTAGAATATCCTAGAAAATAATTTGTTATAATATGTTTTGTTCATGTTAGAACGTGTAAGTTTAAAATTTGGGCTTGTAAATAATTAAGGAAGGAATTTGAGCAAAGGTTAAAAAATTTACAAACTTGCATTATTAGTCACATTGTGATTCAAAGGGTATTTTGCCCTTATTTTGTAAAGCAAGAATGGCAATTTGTGACATTCTTTATTCAATTGGTTATAGATAATAATTTGGGCTCGCTAGGGTAATTAGGCAGGTGTTCTGAAGGTATCGTCCTTTGCACACCGATATTTCAATTTGATTTATGATAAGACGTAGTTAGCTTTTTTATAGTGTTTTAGTGTAAAGCAAAGAAATTAAATTTGTTATAATATGTATATGTTAGATCGGTTTCAGATTAATATTTGGGCTCCTAGGTAATCTTGGAGATGTTTGAGGTATTCTTCTTTGCACAGCCGTGAAAATTACACATGTTATTAGTGATAAAGCGTATCAAGCTTATTTATATTGTTATATGTGTATAGCAAAGAAATGTCATTTGTTATGCTATTATGTATTCATAGTTAGTAGGTTTTCGATAAATAATTTGGGCTCCCTTAGTAATTTTAGCCGGTGGTTGGGTATCTTCTTTGCACCCGTAAATATTTACAATTTGTGTTGATAAAAGGTTGTCAAGCAATATATATTATTTATTGTTTTATAGCAAAGAAGGAAGAATAAATTTTCTGTTGATCTTTGGTTTTATCATAATCGTATCATGTTGATCGATTCAGATCATAATTGGGCGTCCTAGTAATCAAGACAGGTGTTTGTAGGTAGTCTTCTTTGCACAATGTCAAATTTACAATTCGTAGTCAGTTTTTTTATTGTTTTTGTACATAGCAAAGAAATTAAATTTGTTATAATATGTATTTCATGTTAGATCAGTTTCATGTCAATAATTTGGGCAAGAAGGTAATTTAGGCAGGTTTGAGGTTTCCTTTTAAACCCGTAAAATATTTAGCAATTTGTTAGTGATAAAGCGTATAGCTTATTTATGATTGTTTTATGTTAAAGCAAAGAAATCGTAGATTTGTATATATGTATTCATGGTTAGATGGTTTGAATTAATTTTTTTGGGCCTCCTAGGTAATTTGGCGGTTTAGGTACTCTCTTATACACAACCTGAAATTTTACTCCATTTATGTTAGTGGTACGTTATTCAAGCTTAATTTATTTGTTATATGTGGGTAATAGCAAGAATCTAAATTTAGTTAACATTGTATCATGTTGATCAGTTTCAGATAATCAATTTGGGATCCTAGGTATGTGTTGCGGGTTTTGAGGTATTTTCTTTGGCACAACATAAAATTTAAAATTTGATGGTAGTGGATAAACGCGTAGTCAGGCTTATAATATTGTTTTAATATGTGTAAATATCAATAAAAATTTAATATATATTCATGTTAGATGTTAGATCGGTTTTGATTAAAATTTTGGCTTAAGGTAAATTGGCAGGTGTATAGGTCTCTTTTGCACATTAAAAATTACACTTAATGTAGTGTAAAGCGTAGTCAAAGCTTATTACATTGGTTCATATTGTAATAGCAAGAGAATTTAAATTTGTTAACTTATATATTCATGCGTTGATCTGGTTAGATAATATTTAGGCTCCCAGTAATTAGGCAATAGTTTTGGGGGTGTTCTCTTTGGCCCAACCGGTACAATATTTAAATTGTCTAGTGATAAGCGTAGGTCAGCTTTTTATGATTGGTTTATGTGATAGAGATAGCACAGAATCTAAATTTGATGATAGATAATGTAAGATGAAAGATCACTTTAATGTAATATTTGACTCCTAGGTAATGTAGGGCAGGTGTTTGAGGTATCTTCTTTGCAACACCGTCAAAATATGTTAAAATTTGATGTACGTGGATAAAGAATAGTCAAGTATTTAATATTGTTATATTGTAATAGAAAGAAATCTAGATTTGTTGTAATATGTATTCATTTAAATCGGTTTCAGATAATTTTTTGGGCTCGTAGGTAATTAGGCAGGTGGTTGAGGTATCTCCTTTACACAACCGTAAATTATTTACAGATTGATTGTGTAATAAAGCGTAGTCAATCTTAAATTATTTGTTATATGTGTAATAAGCAGAAATCTACAATTTGTTATTTATGTATTCTTTAGATTGGGTTTCAGATATAATTTAGGCTCCTAGGTAATTTAGGCAATAGTTTGGGGTATCTCCTTTTGCACACGCGTCCAAATATTTGAAATTTTTGGTAATGATAAAGCGTAGTCATGCTTATTTATAATTTGTTTTATGTATAATAGCAAAGAAATCTAGATTTGATATAATTTATTCATAGTTTAGATCGTTTCAGATAACTAATTTGGACTGCCTTGGTAATTAAGGGGTGTTGAGGTATCTTCTTTGCAACACATAAATATTAAAATTTGATGTTGATAAGGTAGTCAGCTATATTTATATTGTTATACGAAAGAAATCTAAATTTGTTATAAATATGCATTCATGATAGATGCGGTTTCAAGATAATTTTTGGTCTCTTTTTCCCTGGGTTAATTTTTAAACAAAGGGCCCCAAAATAGTTTGGGGGTATCTTCCTTGCACAACGTAAAAATTACACATTTATGTAGTGATTAAAGCGCAGTCAGCTTATTTTATTATACTGCGTAATAGCAGAGAACTCTAAATTTGTTATAATATGTATTCACGCTTAGATCGGTTTTCAGATAATAATTTCGGCTCCTAGGTAATGTGGCAGTGTTTGAGGTATTTCTTTGGCACAACCGAAAATATTTACAATTTGATGTAGTGATAAAGGTGTCCAAGTAATATATATTATTTTCAATGTTTATAGAAGAATTAAATTTTGTTATAAATCGTTTCCTGTTAGATCGATTTCAGATATAAATTTGGGCTGGTAGTTTAACCAGGTGTTTGAGGTATCTTCTTTGCACAACTGTAAAAATTTACACATTTATGTAGTGATAAAACGGAGTCAAGCTTTTTTTTATTGTTTAGTGTATAGCAAAGAAATATAAATTTGTTATATGTGTATTTCATGTTAGTCGTTTTACAGCTAATTATTGGACTAAAAGGTATCTTAAGGCAGGTGTTTTGAGGTATCTCCTTTTCACAACCGTAAAATATTTAATTTGTTTTTAGTGATAAGCGTATCAACGCTTATTTATTATTGTTTTATGTTGTAATAGCAACGAAAATCTAGGATTTGTCATAATATGAAAATTCATGTTAGATAGGTTTTAAAATTTTTTTGGCTCCTAGGTAATGTTAGGCAGTGTTTGAGGGATCTTTCCCTGTACACAACCGGAAAATTTTACATTTAATGTTAGTGGTAACAGCTTATTCAAGCTAATTATATGCTTAATTGTGTAACGTAGCAAAAGAATCTAAATTTGTTCATCGGTCATTATGTTTATTCATGTTAGAGTGTTTCGATAATATTTTGGCTCCTAGGACTTAGGCACGTGTTTGAGTAAATCTCCTTGCAAACCGTAAATAATTTCACTTTGATGTGTGATACCGTAGTCAAGCTTATTTATTGTTTTAATGTGGAAAGAGAAATCTAAATTTGTTAAATAATGTATTCATTTAAGATCGGTTTCAGATAATAATTTGGCTCTTAGGTAATTTAGGCATTTTGAGGTATCTTCTTCGCACAACCGTAAAAATTTTACACATTCTTGTAGTGATAAAACGGAGTCAGTTATTTATATTTGTGTTTTGTGTAATGCAAGAAATCTCATTGTTATTAATATCATTCTGGTTAGATCGGGTTATAAAGATTAATAATTTGGGGTCAGCTATGTACTTAAGGCCAGGTTTTGAGGTATGTGTCCTTTGCAACAACGTAAATTTACACATTTATATGTGATAAGCGAGTCACTTATTTTATTGTTATTTGTGTAATAGCAAGAAAATCTAAATTTTCTTATATGATGTATTGTTTTAGTCGGTTTCAGATAATAATTTGAGGCTTCCTAGTAATTTAGGCAGGTGTTTGAGGTACTTTTTTGAAGAACTAAGAATCTACAATTTGATTAGTGATAAAAGCGTAGTCAAACTTATTTACCTGCTTTATGTGTAATAGCAAAGAAACTCAATTGTTATATATGTATTCCATGTTAGTTTCGTTTAGATAAATTTTAGGCTCTAAGGTAATTAGGCAGAGGTGGTTCTGAGGTAACACCCTTTGCTCAACGTAAAAATATTACAATTTGATTTAGTGATAAAGGTTAGTCAAGCTTATTTATATTATTGCAAAGAAATCTAAGTTTGTTATAATATTGTATTCAATCGTTAGATCGGTTTCAGATTTATTTGGCTCCTAGGTAATTCATGTTATTCAGGTGGTTTTGACCGGTATCTCTTTGAAATACCGGTAAAATATTTCCATTTATGTAGTGATAAACGTATTCAAGCCTATTATATTGGTGTATTTGTGATAGCAAAGAAAATCTAAATTTGTTTTAATATGATTCATGTTATCGGTTTCAGATCATAATTTGGGCTCCTAAGGTAATTTAGGGCAGGTGTTTGAGGTATTCGTTTATGTTGTCAGGACCAGTTTTTAACAATTTGGATTTGTGTTAAGCGTAGTCAAGCTTATTTATAATTGTTTACTGTGTAATAGCAAATATTTGGATTTGTGTA
This sequence comes from Trachelipus rathkii, assembly GCA_015478945.1. Taxonomy (NCBI): domain Eukaryota; kingdom Metazoa; phylum Arthropoda; class Malacostraca; order Isopoda; family Trachelipodidae; genus Trachelipus; species Trachelipus rathkii. The sequence continues at coordinate 6,467 of JABUQX010031009.1, read as the reverse complement.
ATGTATCATGGGTTAAGATCGGGTTCAGATAATTATTTGGGCTCCTAGGTAATTTAGGTAGGTGTTTGAGGGTTTCTTCTTTTGCACAACCGATAAAAATTTACACATTATGTAGTGATAAAGCGTGAGTAAGCTTATTTTATTGTTTTTGTGTAATTAGCAGAGAATCTAAATTTGTTATAGAATATGTTATTCATGGTTAGACTGGTTTAGATAAATATTTTGGCGTCCTAGGTAAATTTCGCTAGGTGTATTGAGGTATTTTTTTGCACAACCGTAAAATTAATATTTGATGTAGTGATAAGCGTAGTCAAAGCTTATTTATTATTGTTTATGAGTAATAGCAAAGAAATCTAATTGTAAAATTTAGTATTCATGTTAGATCGGTGTTCAGATAATAATTTGGGACTCCTAGGTAATTTTGCAGGTGTTTGAGGGGTATCTCCTTTGCACACCGGTAAAATAATTACAATTTATTTATGATAAAGCGTAGCAAATTTTTAATAAGTGTTTATGTGTCTAGCAAAAATGTGATTTTGTTAATATATGTATTCACTGTTAGATCGGTTTCAGATAATTTTGGGCTATAGGTTCAATTTAGGAGGGTGTTTCGCGGATTAGTCCTTTACACACCGTAAAAAATTTAAACATTTAGGTAGTGATAAAGCGTAATCATATTGTTTTATGTGTAATAGTACAGAAATCTAAATTTGTTATATTCAATGCATTCTGTTAGATCGGGTTCAGAATATATGCTCTTTGGGCTCATAGTTTTAGGGCAGGTGTTTGAGAGGTTGACAAGTAATAGTCCTTACCTAGTGGTCGATAAGATACTAGTATGGGCGAGTGAAGACGGAGCTTCGATGATATGAGAGCAGTACGTCAGAGTATTGTAGTGTAGGATGTGTTCTGTAGGTAAGAGAATCTAAATTTGTTAAATGCTATGTATTCTGTGGTTATGAGTCGGGTTTCAGCTAATAATTTGGGCTCCTAGTAATTCTAGGCAGCTGTTTGAGCGTATTGTCCCTTGCACAACTCGTAAATATGTTACAATTAAGATGTAGATATAAACGTAGTCAAGGTTTATTTGAAATTGTTAATCGTGTAATGAGTATAAGAACACTAAATTCTATTGTATAAATTATCTTCATGTCAGATGGTTTCAGGATATAATGTTTGGTCCTAGGTAATAAGCAGGTGTTTTGAGGAATCTCTTCCTTTGAACAACCATAAAAATTTACATATTTTATGTAAGTGTTAAACGTCTCAAGCCTATTTCAATTGGTTATAGTAACAGCAATAATCCTAAATGTTGTTTATAATATGCATTCTGTTTAGTGGTTCAAATTAGATGCAAAGAGTACAGACTCTGGATTGTATAGGAAGTTCTCGCATGCCCACCACTAACATCGCAGCTGAGAAGAGCTTGCGCACAATGAGCGTCCCTGTATAATGTCGTCGAGTGATTAAGCTTTTGAATGCTTAATTTATATTGTTTTATGTATAGTAAGAAATCTAGATTTGTTATAATATGTATTTATGTTACTCGTTCAGATAATAATTTGGGCTCTGGTAAGTTTTAGGCAAGGATTCTTGAGTATCGTCCTTTGCATTACAACCGTAAAAATAATTTCATTCATTCTAGTGTAAAGGTAGATAACTTAATCTTATATTGCTTTTATGTGTAACTGGTCAAAGAAATCAATTTGTTAAAGATGTGTCATTTAGATCGGATCAGATAATATTTGGGTCCTAGGTAATTTAGGCATTGTTTTGAGGTATTTCCTTTGCACACCGTATAATCATTTACAATTGATGTGAATGATAAGCGTGTCAGTTTATTTCAATTGTGTTAATGTTGTATAGTAAGAAAACTAATTTTTTATAAATTATCTTTATGTGCAAGATCGTTTCAGATAATAATTTGGGCTCCTATGTAATTTAGGCAGGTTCTTGAGGTATCTCCTTTGAACAACCGTAAAATATTTACAATTTCATTTAGCTCGTCAAAGCGTAGATAGCTTATTTTATTGATTGTCATGTGTATAGAAAGGAAATCCAGCATTTGAAGAATATTGTTTCATATTAGACGGTTTCAGGATAATTATTTTGGGCTCCTAGGTATTTAGGCAGGTGTTTGAGGATTTCTCCTTGAGCAAAACCGTAAAAATATTAACAAAACAATATTAATAAAACAATATAAATAAGTTATGACTCGCTTTATCATGAATAAATAGTAAATTTTTCAGTTGTGCAAAGGAGATACCTCAAACCCTGCTTAAATCCTAAGAGCCAAATTATTATCTGAAACCATCTAAAATGATTACATATTTAACAATTTAGATTTCTTTGCTATCTTCCATATAACAATATAAAAGCTTGACTGCAGTTTATCACTAACATAAAATTGTAAATATTTTTACGGTTGTGCCAGAAAATACTTCAAACACCTGCTTAATTACTAGGGCCCAAATATTATCTTTAAACCTATCTAACATGAATTCATATTATAACAAATGTTGATTTTATTGCTTTACACATAAACAATATAATATGCTTGACTAGTTTTGTTACATACATTGTAAATATTTTTACAGAATGTGCAAAGGTGAGGTAAGTGTAAGTTCTAGGAGCCAAATTTTTATCTGAACCGATCTAACATGAATACAATTATAACAACAATCTTAGATTTCTTTGCTATTAACATATAATAAATATAATAAGCTTGGACTACGCTTTATCAATACATAAAGTGTAATTTTTTACGGTTGTGCAACGAAGATACCTACTTCCTAAATTACTAGGAGTTCAAATTACATTCGAAACTAATGTAAATTATAATTTATAAACAATTAGATTTCCTTGCTTGTACAGTAGTAATAGAAATTTATTAAGCTTCTACGGCTTTAATCATCTACATTATGTGTAAATTTTTTTGGGTTGTGCAAAGGAATAAACCTCAAACAATATGACCATAATTGTCCTAAGAAATAACTCGAAACAGCCTGCCTAAATTTAGGACCTAAGAAATTATTACTGAAACCGATCTAACATGAATAATATTTAACAAATTTAGATTTTTTCATTAACTCTTCAACAAATATAAATAAGCTGGAACTAGCTTATTCACTACAATCAATTTGTAATATTTTACCCGTTTTGTGAAAGGAATACGTTCAACACTGCTAATTAGTAAGGAGCCAGACTTTTTGTTCTGAAAGGTTCTAGATATGGCATACTATTATAACAAATTTAATTTCTTTCGCTTTTACAATTATAACAATATAAATAATCTTGAATACACTTTATCACTCTACATGTGTAAATTTTTACGTTTGTGCAAAGGATATTCAAAACCCTGCCTAAATTAACTACGGAGCCAAATATTAACGGATAACCGATCTAGACAATAAGTACAATTATAGTTGTACAAATTGTTCGATTTCTTTGCTATTACACATAAGATAATATAAATAAGCTGATACGCTTTTATACTCATCAAATTTAAATATTTTAGGGTTTGTCTTAAGAACATACCTAACCACACTGCCTAAATTACTAGGAGCCAAATTATTATCTGAACAGATCTAACATGAATACCAAAATTTAAAAAATTTAAGATTTCTTTGCTATATAACATATGCAATATAATAGGTTCGATACTTTGCCAACCATAATGATGTAAATTTTTTTTCGGTTGGTGCAAAGGAGATACCTTAACCCTGCGTAAATTACCTAGAAGCTTAAATTTATTAATCTGAGGGATCTAACATCAGATAATATTATACAAATTTGAAGATTTCTTTGCTTTGCACCTCAAAAATTAAATAGCTTGAATCGCTTTCACTACATAAACTGATATTTACGGTTGTGCAAAGGAATACCTCAAACACCTGCCTTCATTACATATTAACCCAATTATCTAAACCTGATCTAACATGAATAGCTATCTAACAAATTTAGTTCTTTGCTATTACACATAAAACATATTACATAATTGTGGTAAAATTGCTATCATCAGATAATTGTAAATATTAAACGGTTGTGGAGACAGGCGATATACTAATTTAAGTCATGCAGCCCAAAATTATTTCTGAACCTGTTCAGTTTGAAATATTAGCCGATTAAGTTTCTTGTTTTCCAAATTAAAGCAATATAAAATAGGCTTGACTGCGTTCATACTAACATCAAATTGTAAATTTTACGGTTGTGCAAAGTGAGATACCTCAAATGCCTAAAATACCTAGGAACCCAAATTATTATCTGAACCAATCTAACTAATTTTTTTATAAAATTTAATTTCTTTGCTATTACATATAATAAAAATAAGCTTGACTACACTTTAATACTACATCAAATGTGCTAAATGTTTTACGGTTGTTGCAAAGGAAGATCCTCAAACCCTGCTAAATTACCTAGGACCACAAATTATTATCTGAAAACCGAGGTCTAGACATAAGTTAATATATTGGAATTTCGGATTTGCTTTGCTATTACACTAAACAAATGAAATACTTGACTACGTGTTTATATCACACATCAAATTGTAGTATTTTAGTTTCTTAAAGAACCATCTCAGGACCGCCTCCTAAAGTTACCGTAGAGCCAATATTAATCTAACAGGCTCAAACTTGGGCATGCATATTTAACAAATTTAGATTCTTTGCTATTTAACATATCAATCATACAGTAAGGTTGACTCGCTTTAAATAGCTACATAAATGTGTAATTTTTTTCGGTTGTGTAAAGGAGATACCTCAATTAAACACTGCCTTTTACCTAGAGCCTAATTATTATCTGAAACAACCGATCTAACATGAATAGATTTTTACAAATTTAGATTCTTTGCTATTAATCTTCAACAATATTAAATAGCTGATACGCGCTTTACACATACAATAAATGTAATATTACGGTTGGCAAAGGAAGGAGAATACTCTTACACTGCCTTATTACCCTAGACCAAATTATTATCTGAACCGATCTAAATGAATACATATTATACAAATTTTTGATTTCTTATGCTATTACCATATAACAATTATAATAACTGACTATCGCTTTATCACTAATATTGTAAATTTTTTAGTAGCTAAATATTATTTGACTAGGATGAATAAATGTGCGGAATATAATTACTTTAGGAGCCCAATTATATCTTCACCGATCTAACATGCATACATATTAAAACAACAAAGATTATTGTATTACTACGATAGTCTCCATTATAGTGTAGCCTTGACTACGACTTTATTCACGACCATAATGTGTAATTTAAGACGGTGCACAGGCGGATGAGATTTGCGTTGTAGATTATTTACGTTAGTCGAAATCGAGTTGTAGTACACTCAGGAATAAATTACGATAAGGAGTGTGTGCACAGCTAGTATGACAGGATAGAAGTATTCAGTGTGGTCTGTGGGATACAGTAGGCGAGCATTCACACTTCAACTTTATCTGCAGAGAATTCAGTTGCCTGTAAGACACAATTTAGAATTTCTTTGGCTTTTCACTATAAGAATAAAAAAATACTTATATTCTTTATCCTACAATAATTTGTAAGATATTTTAACGGGTTTGAAAGGAGACACTTAAACCCTCTTAAATTAACTAGGAGCCCAATATTATCTGAAACGGATTAACATGATAGTCTATATAGCTATTTAGATTTCATTTGGGCTATTACACATAAACAATGATAATAAGCTTGGACTATGTTTTGCACTAAAGCATCAAATGGTGAAATATTTTACGTATCCAAAAGAGACCTCACAAACACTCTGGCTACAATTACCTAGGGCAAATTATTATCTGAACCGAGTCTAACATAATTGCATATATTAAGTACATTAGATTCCTTTGCTATTCACTATAACAATATAAATACTGACTACACTTATCACTACAGATATAATTGTTAATGATTTTACGTGTGGCAAGAAAATACCTCACACAACTGCTATAGCGTTGAGAATTTCGTAGGAGACCAAAGTTAATTTTCTGAAACCGCTAACATAATAAATTATAAACAATTAAGATTTCTTTGGCTGTATTACACCATAATACAATATTAATTATCTTGCGCTACGTTTTCATCACTCATAATGTGTAATTTTTTACGGTTGTCAAGGACGATACCTCAAACACCTGCCCAAGTTAACTAGGAGCCCAAATATATATCTGAAACGATTTGGAGCCTAACTATGAATACTATATACAAATTTAGGATTTAATTTGGCTTTTACCAACTAAACTTCATAAGTGGAACTAGTTTATCACTGCATAAATGTGTAATTTTTTAAGCGGTTGTGCAAAAGGAGATACCTAAAACACTGCTAAAATTACCTAGGAGCCCAATTATTATCTGAAACCGTTCTAACATGAAATACATATTAGTACAAATTTAGATTTCTTTGGGCGATTACACCATAAACAATAGTAATTATTGACTACGTTTAATCATTCAA
>JABUQX010031008.1:47500-48808 GCA_015478945.1 Trachelipus rathkii | reverse complement strand
ATAATATATTATATATATTAATATATAGTATATATATATATATATATATATATATAATATATATATAATTATATATAAGTATATATATACTATATATATATATATATAATATATACTATAAATATATATCATATATAAATATATATATATATATATATAATATATATATATATATACTATCATATACTACTACAGATATCAAAAATATAGTATAGTATATACTAGTATATATACTATTAAATAATACTAACTATACTATATATTTATATATATAAATATTATATATATATATAGTATATATATATATATAATATATATTATATATATATATATATATAATATCAATATGGTATATTATATAGTATTACTGTCAACAAGTTTTAAATTATTCGACAGCTTCCAAAAAGTTTCAAAAAGTCGCTTATCTCTTGAATATCAGAAGGCATAAACTTTATGGTTCGCCAAAAAAATACAAATTTACATACAGTCAAAATAAGTTTAAATTTCTCACTTTTTATTAAACTGAAATCGGAAGATATCGATTATATAATAAACCTTTATTTCTGTCTAAGCAAAGATTATTATTAGCAGTACTTACCGTTAGATATTGACAATAAACAAGGCATAGATATAGACCTCTTGAATAACCACTATCTCACTCATTAATATACAAAGAGATAAGCACCATTTTCTATTTAGATATAAGATACAACAATAACTATTGCTCACAAGTTAATAAAATAATGTTAATAACTGAACAAAGTAAACTAATTATTTCCTAATATTTATAGCAATACCCTAGTCATGTTAGCTTAGTTTTATTACAATAATTACGACTCAGATAAAAAATAAGCAAATTTTCACAAAAACACTATACACAAACACTACGAGAACAATTCATATATATATATATATATAATATAATATATATATTATACTATATATAATATTAATATCATAATAATATTGCATAAAAAATATACGGAATTAGTTTTCACTATATCATGAGTATTGACTTAATCACGCTCATCACATATCCAATAAAATAATATACTATCTCACTCAGTACTAAAGGTTTAATAATATGTAATATGATTATTATCTTATATAGATTAATAAATACGTATTAATTAATTTATTATATTATAAGTGTATACAAACTGAAATAGAGTGAGTATAATAGAACATTCATCACCGACATCCCCTATTTACTGTCCACAGTTACGCAAAGTAAGTATACAGTCAGAGTATTAAAGCACTTACGCAAATAATATCACCACGCTACAACAGTATATGACTGATGAATCG
>JABUQX010031008.1:40000-42500 GCA_015478945.1 Trachelipus rathkii | reverse complement strand
GTTTTATCTGCACTGACAATGTCCGAAATGGGACATCCTGTAACCTGTTTGACGCAAAGTGTAAGAGTATATTTCAAGAAAATTTTACTTAAAAAAAAATAAGGTTATTATAAATTCAAAATTGATGATGAACTTTAACAACGAGTAGCTTTCCTGTGATAATTCACCAGCCATTCTTTTTATTTCGTCCAATGACGCACAAAAGTATTGACTCAGGAGTCTCTCTTTAAAAAGTAAAACCGCTTCATGCCGTTCACACCATCTGGTTTCGTACATCTTTTCTTTCTCTCTTGTTGATTTGGTTACTAGAAAACTTTTAATTTTTATCTGTCCAGAGTTTTTGTTTGTGCGCTTCGGACTCGATCGAAAAAAAAAGTGCATATTTTACAGAGATGAATCTAAGGACGTTTCGAATTGTCTGAATTTTAGAAGAGTCTGGGAGAGAAACATAGATTTAAACAATGTGCTTCAACACAATGTGTGGATAGAGCTTTAGATACTCGCATTGCGAATAACAGATTTGCACTCCTCGAATATTTTGGCCTCTCATGGAAGATGGCTCCATCATAATCTTGGCCTCTTTAAATTTCGACGTTTTAACCAAGTAGGCCGAGTCTCTCCAAATTTACATTGCCATGTTTTCCTGAGAATCATCATAAACCGGCACACAAATGATTAAAAAATCCTCTTTTAAAAGTTAAAAGGAGTATCACTCATATTCACCACCAATCGGCGGTACCTTACACAAAGTTGAAAACTGTTCTGTTTGGGAAATATCCGTTGTTTCATTCAGCAATGCTGAAAAAAGTTGTTTCTATTAACTTTCTTCACTTGTTTCCTTTGTATAAGCTGCTAAAGATGACTGATTGATTTCGTTCTGTTATAATCGGAGCTCGTGATACATTAATTTTTGGACGATAGAGAGTAAGTGCGTTCTTCAAAACCTGGTCACCTCCATTTGCGCGAAACCTAAGAAGGCTTCTAAAAATTTCCGTCATTTTCAGCTGAAGTTGAAATTCAATACGTTCAGAGTCACTTGAGCCCCTTTAATGCAAGACCTTGCTGGCAACAAATAAACGTATAGTTTCATTTATTGGTACAAGTTTTTCTCTATTTCCTTTCACATTTTCGTTATTTTGAGGTGTCCAGTTGTTTGTTCCTATGCTTTTCGATTTTGTTTGCTGAATAAGAGCTTCAATATTATCTTATATCATATATATATATATATACTTATATAATTATATATATATATATATTATATATATATATATAATATATATTTAAATATATATAAATATATATATATAGTATATAATATGTTTGTAGTTTGTTTTTTGCTGCAGAAAAAATTTCACTGTCGAAAATTTCGGGGGGGCTGCAGCCCCCTCAGCCCCCCCCCCTGGCTACGCCGATATATAGATATATATATATATAGTATATATAATATAAATATAATATAATATTATATATACTATAATATATATATAATATACTGTATATATAGATATATATATATTAGTCGTCCCTCGTTAGAACGCGGGGGTTAGGTTCCTAACCCCCCGCGTTTTAAGCGACATCGCGTATAACTTTAACCCCCCCCCCCCCCCCGCGCAAAAATTAATTTTAAATTTTTTACCTTATGTATAAGGTGAAAAATAGCAGCAGTATTTTATTTATCCTTAATAATAATTGAATAAATATTTGCAGATATAATGTTATTTACAGTAAAGTATATCAACATATTTTATCTGACCAACGTTAATTAGTAAGATTTATTATATTACAGTACAGTCCTATACATATAAATTGAACAAAAAAGTTTTTTTAAATGAAAAAAACATATAATGTATAACCTTTATAAATTAGACGATAATTTTTTTAATTTGTTTATTGAATAGCTTAAGAAACTGTAATATAAAAATTTTAAAGTTAATCCAATTTTACACATGGTGTGTATTAAAAGAATTTTAATTTATTTGTAATTTAAATTTTTTCTTTTTTTATCTTTAAACCAACCGAGAGATAGAAATCTCTCGATCTAACGAGACTGACTATATATATATCATATATATATATATATATATATATATAATACTATAAATACTTGTATATATAAATATATATATATCATATTTAAAACTCACACCTCACGGAGCATTAAGCACCTATTCAAGGAGGAACTCCTCTAGTAATTTCCTTCCTAGGATCCGGAACCACGACCTTGCCCATTGCGACTCCGTCGCCTACCGTTGTACCCACGTTCGGAGCGGCTTATATATATATATATATATATATAATATTATATATACATAATAAAGATATATATATATATATAATATAATATATATATATATAGTATATATATATAGATATATATATATATATTATATATATATATATATATTATATAATTATTATATATATAATATATATATATATAGTATATATATTATATATACTATATAATATAGTATATATATATATATATACCTAATTATAT
>JABUQX010031008.1:0-30000 GCA_015478945.1 Trachelipus rathkii | reverse complement strand
ACTGCAGCCGCGCTGTCGCTCCCTACCGGTCCCGCCGTCGTCGAGCCCCTAAATGGAGGATTTTTTTTTATTTCCAATAAAAAAAATGAAAAAAAAAAAAATAAATAAATAAAAATAAATAATAAATAAATAAATAAATAAATAAAAACCCCTTCCTTAGAGAGTTTCCGTTGGGGATTCCAAAATATATATTTGTTGTTTTCTGTCGGTGCTTGCCGTTTTTGAGTTACCATGATGTCACGATTAGACCTTCTGACCTATATTATAATATATATAATATATTATATATATTTTATATAATATATATATTATATAATTATATTATATATATTATATATATATATATATTATTATTAATATCTTATTTATATATTTATAATATAGTGTGGTGGAACTATTATATATTTGCCTCGCCAGATATCTTAAAAAGTACGACTGTAGCACGAAACAACATATTTGGAGATTTTCTAAATTTAAATGGAAAACGTTATCTTTATGATTTTTAAATCAATAAAATTAAAAATTGTAAATTATATGAAATTTTCAAAGATTGAAATAGCTGCTACAGATTTTTTCCGCCACAAAAAAATTTTAGCCAATACAAAGAGAGTTTTCACCTTCCCCCAAAATCTGTCTGACCATGAAATCATAGATTTTCCTCTTCAATGCTAAGCGAACACACCAACACAAACACACACACACACACCACACACACACGCACACATATCGTCTAGGAAAATTATGGAATTTAAAGGATTTTTTTTTTAATTTATTAAGTGTAAAGCATGGCACACAGAGGGAATCTACGGAAGCGGGCTCCCCCGTACCTCCGGGGACCCGCTGGAGTGCTGAGTGAATTTTTTAACTAATTTTTAATTTTTCGGTCACCTCCCGATACTATTTTCCATACGCTGATCCCAAATACATTATTGGTTTTCTTGTAATAATCGGGAGATTTTCGAAATTTCTGAATGAGGCAGATGTTAGTTTTTTTTTTTGGGGGGGCCCTATTATATTATATATTAAATATATACACAAAGGATATGTATATTATGAGTATTACAATATTAATTTAATATATTATATTATATATATATAATTATATTTATATTATATAATAATAGTATGCAGGGACGATTCTCGTAGTTAGGAGATGCTACTATATGACATATATTATTTCCTTAATACATTATTCCTGTAATACCACTATTAGGTGACCAGAGAATTTACTTTTGGAGGTTCCAAAAGCCGCTTTTGAGCCATCTCACCATACTTGTGGATTTGAGAAATCACATTCGATTATTATTCATCTTGACAAAGAAAAATTCTTTATTAGCTCTAGTTATTCTGTGATTATAGATCAATAGGATGGAAATTGTTATTTTAACGGATTAGGAGAAAACTTATACATTTTAAAATAAATATTGCCAACAATATTGAGAAGGTGCATTTTAAATACCTGTTAATGGACAATATACATTCTAGAGTTCAAATTGGAATGAATGATTCCTGACAGGTGGTTCGGTTTGAAGAGTACCACGTGGTTGTGCATCAGAAGCTGCAAAATTTAAACGTATGTTCATACTATTCTACAAAACTGCATTTGATTATTTACCTAAATGGATCAATCCACTTAAAAATTTAAACAAATTTACTAGGGTAACACTAAAGAGAATACCGTGCAGTGAGGAAGTAGCAGAAACCCATTATTTTACTCTCGAACTAATTCCCGCCTTTACAATTGATGAGACTGCGCTTTACGACGAATACGTGTTCGTTAAACAGTATGTAAACCTCAGAAATATTGACCAATTTGTAATCAAAGGAAAACATTTTATCATCTGCTCTCAAATAACAATGTAGCAAACAAGATAATAATTGCCCTATTTTAATATCCTTAAAATGGTAGAATTTATTCTTTGTTTACCAGGATCTAATACTCCAACGAAATGAGTGTTTTGTGCCACGAACTTGATTTGGACAAGTGAAAAAAACTCAACTGTCTGTCAAAACTTTGAGAGCAGTGTTAATAAACAAATTTAATTTTGATTATACATGTTCCGAGTTTACAGAATGTTATGTAGTGAAATTGACATACTAAAGAAAATGCATTCATCTGAGAAATATTTATGATAACTTCCATTTGCCCTTAAGTAAGTGGTAAGTCAAGATATTATATAATATATATATATATATATATATATATATATATATTTATATATAAATATATAATATAGTATAATATTTATATATTATATCTATATATATTATATTTATATATAATATTTTTATGATTATATATAAATATATATATTAAAATATTATTAAAAACCACTTCAAATAATTGGTTTAAACCATTAGAAAAATAACTTAACGAGAACAAGTTTACGTTCGAGACATTTTACCCTTGGACTTGTTTCGAACTAAAAAATATAATCTGAAAAGGATTTTTCAATTTTTAACAAATTCAACATTAATTTATATCAGATCAATATTAAGGACTTGCTTTTGAAATAATTAATTTTTGATAAGATAAAAAGGATTAAGAATGTGACGCCCCCCTCTCTTTTTGCTGATTTTATTATATATATGTTTTTTTCAATATTTCATTACAGAATTAGAGGTTATGTGAAATATTGTATAGTAATAATTTTGGTTAAGTATTCTGAAGAGGAGGCACAAAGAGCTATAGAAGTGTTCAGAAACGTTGAAGACTATTGTTATGATTTTTAGTTAATTCTATTCTTTATAGATGTTTTATGCCTTTTATTTTGATAGTCAAATTTAACATGAAGTGTTCTTTGTTTAATTATAATTTACGACGTCTTGAGTGTTGTATTGTAGCTCGGGTTTAATTTTTAAGGTAGTATAAGTTGTACTTATTATGGTGACGTAATATGTGATAGTATGACTATTATGAGAGTTTTGATTTGGTGGGATAGTATTGGTAGCCGTGTAGATAGCTACTTATTACTGGGGTGATATGTTATGATATATGAAAATATGTTCGAATTATAATTCATTATATATTGCTTTTGTATGTTTTGTTAATACTAGTTATTAATATTTAGTAAATTAGTAATTAATTTGAACTTCACTTTTTAGTTTTTAAATTGATTTATTATAAATTAGTGTATGTGTGTGTGGTGTGTGTGTGGTGTGTGCTGTGTGTGTGCTGGTTGATGTGTGTGTGTGTGTTGAGATGCTTGTGTGATGATGTGTCGTGTATTTCTAACCATTGAAATTTGATATGTGATTGGTTAACCTTATGCAGGACTGTCAGTGTGTAGTGCTTGTTGAGTAAATACAACACTAACATATACCACATTTCATTGGAAAAGAACAATTATGGTAGAAGGGAGTTTCCAAACCGTTTGATGGTACAAGAGAGAAGGAATATTGAAATTTTCTTTCATATTATCGACCGCCTTTGAGAAACGCAGCTTTCATCTTCCGGCCAATTAATAATCTAATTTCTATTTTTTTGGCTTCATGTCAATAAATCCTTAGTTTTTCTCTGACTCATTTAAATTTATGTTAAATTTTTACATTTTTGGTTTTAAATTTTTAAAATCTATGATAAATAAATTTCAATTTATTTGTAAGAACGGTGAGCATTATATTTTTTAGACTGACATTCCTTTTTAACGTTAATGTGCAATTATAATATTATATTACTATATATACTCCTATATATATATAATACTATTATTCTATTTAATTATATATATATATTATATTATATTATATAATATATATATATATATTATATATTTATATATATATATATATATTATTAAATATTATATTTATATATATAGATTTTATTAATATTATAATATATATCATTATATATATTATATAATTAGTATAATATATATATATATATATATATATATATATATTATATAAAGCAAACACCGGACAAATTAATGGCTTAGTACCTGCACTTTTATGGCAAAATGGACACTACCCAAAGTGGTTTTTTGCGCTTATAAGTATCTGTTGTTACATACTGTAGAAAAATTTTTAACTACCGAAGTAACTATATGTATCGTTTTATCTTGTAGTTAAAATTTAATTTTTTCCAATTAGATATTTATAAAATTTTAATAAATTTAAAAACAATACCCATAGGCTAGATGGGCACGCCAGGCCACCGAGCACGCTGGCGAGGTGCTGCTGGAGTGGTGCGTGCTGCGCGCCGAGCGTGCCGTGTAACAGGATTTACCCGCGCTGCGCTCGCAGTAGAGCTGTGTTATTTAGAGAGGAGAGAGAGAGATGAGAGAGAGAGAGGAGATGAGATGGAATCGAGAAGAGGAGAGAGACTGAGGAGAGAAGATGATGAGGACGAGAGAGAGAGAATTTTATCTTTATAAATTTTAATATTGTACAAATAAAAATTGCTTTAAAAAAAGCTATTTAAAAAATGTTAAAATTATTTCAAATAAAATTGCGTTAAAATTACTTATTAAAATAAAAAAAAATAAAAAAGTAAAGAACTAAAAATTTATTGAACTTAAATACATATTGACTAAATTTATTTTCTCTTTTATCGGATAAATTTTACATTTCAATAATTATATTTTCTTTCACAAAGGAACGTAAGAAAAAATTGACATGATCGCTTTTTTCCTTTTTTTTTAATTTTCTTTTTGTTCATATTATATAATAATATTATATCGTTATTATATTATATAATAATGATTAATATATATATTATATATATATATATATATATAATATATTATATAATATAATATATATATATATAATATTATATATTATATAGAGGATTGTAGATATTGTATCTGTAACTAGCAAGATATTGTTTCAAGAACCTTCACTAAAGTTAGCATAGTTTTCATAACCTCGGAAGTTTACTGATTACAAACAAATTACTATTATTATATATTATATAGTATCATATATTATATACATATAATATATATGATATATATTATATATATTATATAATATATATATAATTTATAATTATAATGCAAATAGGGTTAGGTTAGGTTAGGATATAAGTAGTATACCTAAGATCTCGAACCCAAGATAACAGACAAGAAATTCATATGATTTTTAAAATTAATAGTAATATATGATATTATATATATATATAAATATTATAATATATATTATATATGATATTATATGTTATTATATGGTGTATATAAACAGTTTGTGATCGTAACGTGCGAGGTTATTCAAATTTCGCGAGCTTTGAGGTTCTTGAAAATACCACTTCAGGTATTCAGTATTATACTACCAAAATAAAGCATATTATTATATATTATTATTATATTTATATTATTATATATTATAATATAATATTATATATATATAATTAATATATATACTATATATATATATATTATTTATTATATATATATATGTATAACTACCATTATTAGTATCATTGTTATCACTAACATTAACATTGATTCTATTAATTTGAATATTTACCAGTCATAGGAAAAACATTTGACGCCCGACTGTCAAACAATATTAATTTTAAACTTATATATTATATAATTACCCTCACTAGCACTAACAATTTTACGGTTCAATCAATTTACGGTCCATAACAGTAATATTGAACACTTAATTATTAGAAAGGCTACATCCATAATACCACACACCACACACACACACACACCACAACCCACACACACACACACATCACACACACAACCAAATATATATATATTAATTATTATATATATATATAATTTATATTATATATATATATATATATTATTAATAGTTATATAATAGTATATATAATATATTTATATACTATATATATTATATATTATATAATATATAGTATATAATAGATATATATATATATAGTAATATATATATATATATATAGATACTAATAATTATATATATATTTATTATCTATATATATATATATATTATATAATATATATATATATATATTTATCCCACTAATTATTAAGATGTATTTATAATAAAAAAGTAATAAAATTATTACAAAAAATATTATTTTCTTAAATAAATTTAATTAAATTTATTATGTATATTTACCTCTAGTTTTTCAAACTAAGTTAAGAATATATTATCGTATTAAAATATATTGTTAACCTTATATTGTATATTGTTGATATTTTGGGGCGCGATTAAATTCCCTAATTTTATATTGGACCTAGCATAAAAGTTTCTAGTAATGGTAATGAAACCAAATTAGCTGGTTGTTAGTTTGCTAGAAGACATCATTTAGCTTTTAAAAGTGAAATTCAGATTTACAAAGAAAGAGAGCACGAAAATTTATAAAGTATTTGTAAGAAAAATTTATAAATTTTTTAAAGCAGTTAATATATTTTATTTATTTTTAATAAATTTTAGCTTAAAAATTACGCATGAGATTATTACATTAACAAGAATGTCTTCTTAATTAATTAATTATCCCTTTCTTTCCCAGTGTTAATTTTATTATACATTACTTGATTTAGAATTTTCGATCTTACTACCTATTAGCATAAGGACCACTTTTGCAACAAATGACTCAAGAAAGGGCAGACGAAGCTGAATATACTTTTAAACGTAAAAATAAAGCCCTTAGTTGGCTTCTGGGCCTGATGAAGAGACGTGGGTTCGTTCTTTATCGTCTGTATGAGCAATTTTAGCTACTTTTTTAGCATATGTCAAATTTAATTTTAACTATTAATTATTTTCTATCCTAAGTAAATTTTTCATTTAAAAAGCATATATTTGGGAATGAAAGGTTAAAGATGAAATTAGAGAATCAATTGTGGTGAAATTTAGAAACTCTCGAAGAACCGTTGAATTAAATTGAACCTAAAAACATATATTTCCAGTAGGGGGCTCGAGCCGATGGGGACAAAGGGGGACGAAGTCCCCCCCCTTCGTTCCACCGTGAGGGCGAGAGTATATCCTTGACGAATCTGATTATCTTTGCGGTTCTTACTCTAAGGGTATGTTCGTTAGTTTTCAAAATGGTTGTAAATGGCCATGGGAGTTATAGTATCTATTATGAATATAGTGTAATTATATATATATATAGTACTACTATATATTATATGGATATATATAATATTTACTATATATAATATATGTCAAACAGAAAAGACGCGAAAGCCAACACACACAATCAACAGCGCCGCACAAGTCGAATCCCGCAGGAATTTTCTACTGTTTTCTACTGCAACAGAAAACTGTAATTTTTGCCAATAATATACATATAAATATGTATATATTATATATATTCTAGATATATATATATATAAATTATATATATATATATACTAAATATATATATAATACTATATTTACAGGTAAACTTAATGTACCTTTCTTTGAACCTTCGATTTCGATAGTATCGTAAGAATATATCGATATTGTGCCCATAATCTATCGATTAACTCGATATCAGATATACATTATATATAATATATAGATATATATTACTATTATATATATATATACCCTAATATATTATATCCATTCAACTTATAGGAAATAAACATAACTTATATATATAGTACTATATCTATTATATATACTTATATCGAAATATAATATATAACTATATTATACTATAATAATATATTATAAATATATATATAATATATCTAGTATAGTTATATTATAATATATATATATATATAATATATCGAACCTTATATATATATATAATCTAATATAATAAATACGTATTATATATATTTATAATTTATATATATATATATATATATATGTATATATATATATATATTATAGTATATATATAGTATATATATAATATATGGGTAAAACTTTGAGTATCTTTTTCTGACCTAATCATGATTATCGAAGGAATCTCAGCAAACAATAATATCAGATACCAAATCATCTGATATCCGAATTATATAATATATATATATATATATTAATATATATATATACTATGATATAATATATATATATATATATATATATATATATTATATTTATATATATAATATAATTTCGAACTATATATTAGTATATATTATATACTCTTATACTATATATATAATATTATAATATATATATAATATAATATATAATATAATATAATAATTATATATATTATATTATATATTATATATATCATTATATATTATATATAATATATATATATATTATATATATAATATAATATATATATATATATACTACTATTAATATATTATATATAATATAATATATATATTATTATATATATATATATATATATATAATTAATATCATATATATATAAATTATATCCGAAATAATTATATATATATAATATATAATAATATATATATATATTATATATATATAATATAATATTATATTACATATATAATATATATATATCATATATATTTATATATATATATATATATTAATCGTGCTACCTTAGACCACCCTTTATCCTAAACCTAGACTTAAAAGGCGTACAGTACGACCTATTGAGCTAGATTTATCATCTTAACCTAACACCTAGATCTAACCTAGATGAGATAGTCCTTTGCCGAAACCTAAACCTAACTAGATTTTTGTCGTTGCCGTCATTCTCAAATTCCTAATACCGTAACCTAGATAGTTTGTCTTTTAAGTAATAACATTAATAATATTTACAGTTTCAATTTAATACATCAACAATGGATAATGCATTATCGCGCTACAATTCTGCTTAATCAGTTTCCCAGACAAATGTTTCCAATCTCTCCATCTATTGTAGAGATTGCTTTCTTTACTTGTGCCTCGTGTTGGGGAGTATTTAATTTGACCTACAAAAATAAAGAAATTTGTTGATTATGCATAATATAACTATAATATAACTATTATAATATATAATATATACTATATACTATAATTATATACTCTATATTATATATTATATCATATAAAATATATAGTTAGTTTATTATAGGAATGCTATATTATATATAATAATATATATATATATAAAAATATATATATATATAATATTATTATATATATATATATATATATATATATAATATATATATATATATATATTTTAATTATTTATATATAATAAATAAGGGAGGAACTTTTAACATCATATTCAATCAAGGTGCTGCTTTAACCCTTAAATTTCTTAATTTTTAGTAATGTTTAGTTTGCCCTTTAAAAATCTTTAACAATTATTTGTATTTCTCATTTAGCTTCATGAGTACGAATACATTGTAGTTTTATTTAATTCTCACATATTATATACGAAAACTACTCTCCAATACCAACTCAAACCATACCAAATATAAATAATCACATACAAACCATCACACTTGCCTACTCATACATATAACAACCACTTCTTCAAACAGTTTATGAATGGCAATGGCCGGCTAGAAGAATTCTTTGGAAAAAGGGCATTCTCAAAGGTTCATTCGATATACAATATCGATATTGGAAATATACTACGTTGTTGGAATATATAATCCAATATATCTACATTGGGTCCAGAAAGATCCTTATTACCCAGTTTAAGCCAATTCGCACTAATTCAAATAACTATATATATATATATATATATAATTATCATATTACTATATATATATTATATATATACTATATATAATAATATATTTTATATATATAATATAATATTATATATATATATATTGCTATATACTATATATATATTATAATATAATATATTATATATATTATATATATATATATGATAACTGATTATATATCTACTATATATAGTATAAGTATATACTATATTATAATATTATAATAATTATATATATGTATATATATATATTTATTATATATATATATATCATTATATTATATTATTAAATATATATAATATATATATATTATATATTATACTATATTTATATATTATCTATATAATAAATATATATATTATTATATTATATATATTATATATTATATATATATATATATATATATATATTTATATTATATATATATATTATATATATATATATATAAATACTATATTAGTATGTATTATATATATATATATAGTATATAATATATATATATATATATATATAAAATATATATAATTATATATAGATCATACTATATTATATATATATCATAATATCATAATATATATACACGAAGAGCGGCTCGCTAGCTCAGTGGTATAGCACTCGCTTAGCAAGCGAGGGACCACAGGGTATAGCGGGATGGGGTTAGAACGCGAAAGGCGAATGTGACCTGAGTCCTATGGCTCTATTAACATCTAGCTTCATCCGCACTCAGACGTTAATTAGAGCTTACATGTGATGGGCTTTTGTGCTACAAATGGGACAATTAATCCGGCGTCCGCCGATAGGCCTGGCCAGCCAGCGGATTTAGCGTTTAGCCCTTGCTTCAACAAGAACCTTTTCGCGAAGGGGTCCATGACAGGACGAAGTCATTTCCTAGGGGTTGTTGATATATAATATATATATATATATATACTATATATATATAATTATATAATATTATATATAATATATATATATATATATATTATTTAATAAATTACTATTATATAATATATAAGGATATAAACGTTGGCCGATCTACGATAAATAGTCACATGCAAACAGACTCTATAGAGCAGCAGGAAAATAAATAACAGAGGTCAGATGCCATAAAGTAAATTTTCGCTGAGAGAAAGTGAAAGAGAAGTTGCCATGTTATTTCGTATTTATTAATAACAAACTTATGAATATTAGTAAAAAATCTTACACCTAGCCCTGTAATGCATACTGACTTGAACCTTGAAACTTGCCTTAGCTGTTCTCGAGAGCAAAAGTTGCCTAATACCAATTTTTTATGGAAATATGAAAAGGAAATGTTATTTTTTCGTTTTCTATTATTATTATTTTAGGAGGTTCGAGACGACGGAGGGACAGAAAGGGGGGACGAAGTCCCCCCCGTCGTCCCCGGGTTAGGCCGAGAAACCCCACTCATATCTATCGTTTCTTGTTTACCGGAGGTATTCTACGTTGTAAAAAAAAAAATAGAACATATTGGCAGAATTGAGGTCTTCCTTTTCAGCAAGCTGAATCTTTGATCTATCAAAAAACTGTAATTTTTTCCAACATTTTTAATTACAATTTTAATTTTTTAAAAAAGCGTATATTAATTTTCTTTATTTTTTTTGTAATTTCCGGGAGATAGAAAATGTCTCCTGATTAATAAAATGATATTTATTTTCGTATGGCTGTTTTAGTTTTCTAGTTAACCATTGCTGGCTTTTCGGTGCTGAACTATATAATTATATATATATATTTATATAATATATAGTATATATATATATATATTATATATATATATATATTATATATATCAATAACTTATATTAATATAATCAATATATATAATATATACATATATATAATATATATATATATATGGCTTACTCATAAAACTAAAAAAAAAAAGTTTTAATAATAAAAAATTATTTGTAAAATTTTATTAAAAATAAAACTGATTAAATATTTTAAAAGTAATAAAAATATTTTACTATAATCAATAAAGATTTTGGTTAATATAATTTAAGAATTTATTTTTCTGAATTTAAATTTATTAATTCCTAATTTATTTAAATTTTTTGCTGATAGGTTATTTGAACGAGTATCAACATATAAAGGGAACTTTTTGCATAAACTTAAGACCCCCTTACTTTTTGAAGGTCTAAAAATCAAAATTTGCGCCCATTTTTTTTTTATTATTATCCAAATTAGTAGGGAAAGAAAATTTCCTCTCTGACACTATCATGGTTTAATGTGGAACATACACTTCCACCATGTATAGATATTTTATTGAGAAATTCTAATATGTTTTATCTTGAATTACAGAAAACTTTATGTTAGTAGAGGTGTCGAACTTAAAAAAAAATTCCAATTCCCAGTTCTAAAGAGCCCACAAAATTAAAGAGGAAGAAACTTACTGATTTTTTATAAATAAGGAACATTTTTTCATGTTTTTTTTTCTATTTTCAACTTTCCACCAACCAAGGCTCCAGCTTTTACTCCGGTAAAATAAGTGAAGTCGAAGTCGCGGAGCCGGAGCTTAGAGGCCGGAAAGCCGGGAATCGGAGTCGAGAGGTTGGATCTAGGTATATATTTTTGATCAAGTAATTTTTGCTTCTTGAGAAGCCATCTCACAAAGGGAATCAGCTATTAATTACCAAATGGTGCGAAAAACCTTAGACGGAAACAGGAAAGATATCCTGTAGCCGGTAGGTCGGATGAAGTCAGCCGAAGCTGAGCCGAGATTCCTGCATCCAAATACCAAAGAGATTTAATAAGTATTGGAGAGAAAGAATCCTTTTCTTAATTAGTTCTTTTGTATGTTAACTATTTTTTGCTACTGGAACCTGCAAATCAGGGCTGTGTAGCCGAGAGCCGGAGCCGTGATCTGCACTAAGCGCATAAATTCCTGTATCAAGAAGAAACAGTCATTATTTTACGGCTAAAAATAGATTCTACCCTAAAAGAAGTCGCTGTAAGGACAAATTTCAAGATAGTAGGCAGAAACTTGTCGGGCCTGGCGAGAAAAAATGAAACGCCGCGCGAGCCTGCCAAGTCGAAGAATGAGAAGCATAAAGTTCCTCGAGAAGGTGATATTAGACTAGAAACCTTACAGATAACTTGGAGCAATGCTTTTTGTAATTGATATTACAAAAGAAGTGATTAAACAGTTTTTAACTATGGATGCAGAAACCTTAGTCAAAGCCGAAGTCGGAGCGAGCCGAAGCCGAATCCGGATCTTGGGTATAAATTTTTATCAAAAAACATGTTATTGACAGGAAAAATTAAAAATCATTACCCAAAGAAGTGCTGTGACATTACACAATAGTGCAGTAAACCTAATCGGAGCTTCGGCAGCCTAGAGAGGCCGGCGAAAGCAGGAGCCGGAAACCGGAGCTGGAGCCGGGAACCGTATTGCTGAAATTCAACAATACCCAAACATTAAATATATTTTAAGTCGAAAAATATTCATTTACCAAAGAAAGGGCTGAACAATGTTTACAAATATGCAGACAGAAACCGTTAGTCGGAGCCTCGACGCCGGAGCCGGAGCCGGGGCCGAGAGCCGGGCACGGGAGCCGGATTGCCTGGATTATAAATTTCTTCAAAAAAAAATCTAATTTTTTAGGTAAAAAAACTATATTATCGAAAGAGTGCACTGGACAAGGATGATAAGACGGAGCAAAAGGGATGGGAAAGCCGGAGCCGGAGCCGGGCCGGAGCCGGAGCCGGATGCTGAGATATACAATTTTTTTTTTTTTTTAAATATTCTTTTTATGCGTAAAAAAATATTTACCACAAGAAGGTGCATGGAGTCAACTTTCAGACAACTAGTGCCAGAAACCTTAAGTACGGAGCCGGGGCCGGAGCCAGAGCGGGAGCGGAAGCCGATGACAGGAGCCAAGATAGATTGTTCAGAGGAGGTAAGAGGTAAATTTTATTTAGGAAATATATTTTATAGATTGACAAAATTAATTCCTATTTCGACGTGCTGAACAATTTCAAAATAGTGACAGAATTCCATAGTCGGAGGCCCAACTCAATTATTGCTAGCATTGTAATATTTTTTAAAGAAATATTTTTTAGTGTTGAAAAACTAGTCACATTACGTTAGAGTTGGGCGGTACTTACAAGACTTTCACAAAAGCTGCAGTACCGGACTGTGAGACTGAGCCGTGAGCTTGAGCCGGCAGCGCAAAAGTCTGAGTAAATTAAAGTTATTTTCCTTTTGGTGGTGGTATATTATATATATTATATAGTAAACATATATTATATATCAAATATTAAATAATATATACATTAACATTATAATTAATAATAATATATATACTAATAATACAATATATAATAACTAAAATAAAGCATATAATCATCACAGTCACTATCACCCTCAATTACTCACTCCACCGCTACTACTATAACTAATATAATATAGATAAATATTAAATATAATATAATATTAATTATATATTTATAATATGTTTATATATATATATTATTAATATATATATATATATTATTTATATATATTATATATGATATATATATAATATATATATATATATATAATATTCTAAATATTTCTCGTATATTTTCAAAAAATTTTTAATATTAATGATACATAATAAAATATTATATTATAGTATATATACTATATATATAATATATAATATATATATATATATAACTTATTATAAAATAGACCATATATATATATAATAGTAATAGTATATATTATATAATTATATATATATATATATTATATATATATATATTATATATATATATTATTATATATTAATAATACATCATATATATATATATAATATATATATATATATTATAGTATAGTTAATAATATATATAATATATATATGTATGTAATTATATATATATATATATTAATATATATATATATATATATATATATATTTATATATATCATAATATATAATAATTATATATATTATCTTATATATTATATATAATAATAAGTATATATTTATATATAATATATTATATAATATATTAACTATATATATACATATAATATATATATATGAGAATAACATGTTTTTTACAGTCTGAAAAGGAAGAATAAAATTTCAAAGAAGATTTATAATCGCGTTTCTTACATTTCCTAGTTTTTAGGATAACATATTCTGAACCAACAAAAAAGTAAGTGAAGGAAAAAAAAAAGAGTTTTTATAATAAATGAAAATTTGAGTTAAAACCTTAAAATATAGTACATATAAACAGGTTTGATGTCTTTCATTCATACCAGTTATTTCAACTGTAAGGTGGCTGTCCTACGGAAATACTTGACTGTTCACAATTGCAAATTTAGAAAAATAGTTTTCATGGGAATGGACTGCGAGATTGGCATATATTTTTTTTTTTGGGATATATAAACAGATTGAAATGTTAGTTAGTGCAGAGTGTGTGAAGAGGTGACCCTGAATCTGTCAGTGTAATAACAGCGTATATGGAAATCGTGGTGTGACATTTAGTGCGTAGAAGCAGGTGGAAATTATCTTTGAAGATTCTGTTTGAGTTTTTATTGAGCATTTTGTGTTGTGGAAAAGAGGCGAAAAATTCAAGGTGGAAGTTTATACACCGGCCCACAAAGAAAAGTTTTTATTTCGTGTTGTATTTTTTTGGTGAATTGAGATAAATGGAGGAGGGGAGTGCAAAAATTATGTCATTCAAGAGACGTTCTTCTTATCAAGGTAGTAGTTTAAATCCGGATTTTTTTTAAGATAGAGTGATGGAAGGATGTGTATCGATGATAGGGTGGGTTTTGGGCCAGAAGAACCGCCTCTGGGCTACGGGGGTGCATTCTTTCTGGGGTGCGGCGTCTGGGGTAGTTTACCAATGTGGAGGCAACCAAGCAACGTCAAACCATGGGGAGCACTTATGTGGTGTTGTTGGGAGGAGCAAGTTATTTGACGAGGTAATTATTAGTGACAAGATAGAATAGAAATTTGCAGCTCGGCTGGTCCTAGGACCTCCGAACTTACCGAGCAACAGGCGCTACGCCGTTAGACAATGTAATTAGGGCTCTACCACTAGTCCGATCCACCCCGCCCAAAAGAACAGAAAGGGCACTCTCGAGTTTTCAAATCTCATCTGCTTCGATTATCACTGCTTTGAACTGTCGATACTTGATTTAATCCAATGATGGATAGGAGTGAATTTGGAACCCTTTCTGGGCTACATCCGGCATATCTACGGTTGGGCATATTGCTCCTGGGTCTCAGGGTAGCAAAGCTGGCGATCCATAGTCAAAATTACCCGACATGGCGCCCGAACCATGCTTGTTGCCACCTGAAATTTGAATTGGAACAAGGATCGAAGAACAGGGGTGCAGTTCTGGCCAGTGAAGGACTCGAACTCGCGAACAAGCTCTCTGAGCGTCGCCGTTAGACATAGTACTTTGGTGAGGGCGTTGAGCCACTAGTCCAGAGCGCCTGCGCGTCAAAAAGTGATGTGCATGCTTGGAGTTTTCAATCTTTCGCTGTGTGTGATGGTGTCGGAGGCGCGCTTATGAAAACTCGAATTACTATTAAATCCGACAGAAGGTGGTTGGAACTGCTGGGGCTACACGGCATTATTCAGGAGTGCTTTCAATGGGTTACAGGAAGCAATCCTCAGAAAGAAATAAAGAAGAACGCGAGAAGCGCAGAGGATAAATGTTTGTTCGGCAAGTTAGCAATATAAGACGCAAAAAAATATTTAACTCTGCTAGGCATCGACACCCAATCGCACAACCAGACGTACGCCGTCTAGCACCATTCGTTCAGGAGGGCTCTAGCCACTAGTCTTGATCAGCCCCAAAAAAGGGATGGCATTCTTCGGAAGTTTCAAAATCTACTGATTTCGATATCGAGGGGCTTGGTGGAAAACTCGATACTTATTTAAATCTACGGAAAAGGTGGTTGAAACCCCTTACTGGCGGCTTACATGGGCTTCTTCAGGAGGATGCCATGGGTTAACAGAACACCCGACAAAGTTCAGGAGGAGAATCGCCGAGTGGCGCACAAGTGTGTGACTTGTGTGCCCACAAATTTCAATAAAGAGTAAAAATTTATCACCGGCGCGCAGGTTCGAACCATCGAAACAGCAGCGCGTTAGATAAATGTTAGCAGGAAGCTCGACCGCACTAGCTGTTCCGGCCATCCTCTCAATTAAAGAAGAAGGGATTCTCGAAGTTTTCAACCTTCCTTGCTTCAAATAAATACATAGAGATATCATTGAAGATCGAAAGAAGAATTATATTAAAATATGACAATCGCCACAGAGAGGGTGAAGTATGGGAGGATCGCGCATGGGTAGATACACTGTAGATTTCTTCTAAGTGCGTGACTCAGAAGTATGAGAATTATGGGGAGCAAGACCAAACCAAAAATTAAAAAAGATTAAATCAGCCAACAAGGACTGCACATAACAATAGCTTGATATACGACAAATTTTGCAAATTCAATAAAGACGACAGAAAACAAAATAATCTTACACTGTAGCGACACAAGAGACTCGCGAAACAATCATTTCAAACGAAGAAGAGTCAACACATATAAGGAAGTAAACAGGCTGTCAGAGGTTGCCTACATTACACACATGGATAATACCGGAATCCGCTCCCCAAAAAGAAGGGAAAACTCATTGGCCGGAAAGGTTTTCGAACATCTTTTGTCTGCTTTCGAGTACATCACATGCTGTGAAAACTCGAGCGGATCACCTTAGGTTTTTGTTAATTATTTACAAGGTGGTGTTAGAGTTCCACCTTTCGCGCACATTATGGACTTGATGGGGATCTTCCCACATTTGAACGGGAAGATGTACAATTCTATCCGTAGGAGGGTTGCTCGATCAGTGCAGCTCACAGGTCCCAGCAGTGTAACCGGCCTCCATAAGGTGTGCATAGGATCATTGTGCTGACTACGCCGGCGAAATAGTCTCCGCGACCGCGTCCACAAAAGAATTTCTACATATCTGCTTGTCCACTCTAATTCTGCTCGCTCAAATATATCTGAATGCTACAATCGTGTATATTAACTAGAATTTTCTTCACTCGTCGGCCGGATGTTTACGCAACATCTCTCAGACCTACAAACAGCAGGTTCTGCCCGTATTATCAAGAGGTGTACAGTAGGCTCCTGCCACTAGTTCCGGATCCGCTTCAGCACCTAGTGAAAATAGAAAAGTGGTCATCTCGGAAAGTTTGTTCCTAAAAAATGCATGTAGTCTTTTCGATAGTTACTAACTCTAGCTTTGAAATAGCATTCTAATAAGATTATACTTTTTTACTATATCCACCATAGGAATGGTCTTAGGTTATTGCAGTGAATTAAGCCCCTTTGGGCTTAACATCGGCTATTCTTCAGGGTTATTATGGTTTTACAGGAAGTAATACTGTGAATACCAATAGCGTTCAATGGAATGTCTTAGTAATCCTGGATACATGTCGACTCAAAATAAATATCAATATTGCTTGTATAATCGGGTACTCATAAATATTTTGCATATAGCTCAATTTTATTCGGTAAACGAAAAAAATTTACACTTCGCGTGCCAGGCAGTGACTCGAAACACATCGACAACTGTAAGCGTTCGCAGTGTTAGCTCTCTTCTAATGCTATTGAAGCAAAAAGTCCTCTTTAGCCACTAGTCCAGATTCCAGCTCCGTTGTTCACTCCTCGAAAAAAATATGTTATAGACTGTGAACATCACGCAAAAGCCATTCTTCACATAGGTATAATCCATGTATCTTCTCAAACATCACTTGCTTTAAATCTCTGTTAACTTTATTTATAATATCAATTATAAAAGTGTTTTATCTTGGATACTATCTATAATATATATATATAATATATATTAATATATATTTAATAATTAATTAATATAATATATATATATAGTAATACTATAATATCATATAATAAATATATAATATATATATATATATAATTAATATAATGATAAATATTTATATCATTAATATTTATAATTAATAATATGAAACTAGTATATATCAATATATAATTATATATATTCAATATCAATTAATATTAATTATTATATACTATATACTATAATAAATATTATATTACTATATCCAGAATAAAAGTTATAGTAATGGATTCTACATTACATAATTAGAACTATATTATTGTCTAATATTAATTCGTATTGACTCGAGCCCAAAACTTTCTTATATATGTAAAATTGAAAAAATCATGTACCACTTCTATTAATTTCTTTTCTAAAATTTCACATAGACTCTCTCATATTGACGTTATGTTCTATCAAGCTCTTTCGATATGTCAAACTCTTAAAATTATTTAATAATAATACTCGAAATTATCCATATTAAAGAAAATATCATCTTTGGAAAGAAATATGACCAAAGGAATTTACTCTCAAAATTTTAACGTATATTTCTAAGTTAATTTACTCCCTTCCAATGAAATATTTTTACGGATAAATGACCCAAGATATACACTATGATTAGACAGGCTGTAAATAATAATCGACATGACGTTTGATCTTATTGTTTTGGGTAGAAGCGGTTTAGAAGTGTGTGGGGTGTGTTCATAACCCTTTATCGGTGACGCTATTTTCTGTTTCAATATAATTTTTGTGTCTTACATTAGTACTTTATTTCGATAGAAATTGTACAATAACCTAAGAATAGAAAAGCTTTTGAAGAGAAATTTACAAGGACATGAATATTTTTCTAACCAAATAATAATTCGAAGGTTGTCGTCTGAATAAACATTTATTTTATCCGTCACGCTCTACTATATATATATGGTCATGTCATGTATTATAGTTAGACGCTCAAAAAACATGAAACAATAGAACATTCTACCACTTACAAATAAATTTTTTTGGCTTTAGTTTTTTTTTTTTTACAACTTGACTCAATATAAAAAAAAAACGAATCTTCCTCGCTCTTTTACCAAACTCTTAAGAAAGAATAGTCTTCCGATTCCTCTAAAGAATGAATTATTTAATCGGAATATAGATTAGTTTATTTTTGTATTGTTTGTTTTTTTCATAGAATCTTGTGAAAACGATATCAATGTTGAATATGTCGAGTTACAAAGAAAATGACATTTTCGTTATTAACAGCCATCGAAAGTATTAAGAGATTAGAAATAGTTGATTAAAAAGGATCTCTTGCTACTATGTATAGGTTCTTCCCTTATACTCAAGTACTTAGAAGAATTTAAAGATTCAGTTTTTGTTAGTAATGAGTTTGGTACTCGGCTCTTCCGGGACCTTATCTAGAACGACTCTTTGTGCTGTCTAATGAATGATACTCTTTAAAAGCTGCGATAGGACACTAAGTTTAATACCAACATACATACAAAAAATGACATAGATGGTTCTCAATTTGACTCGTTATTATTATCCATAGGACTTTATTAAAAAACTATCGCTTTGGACACTAGTCGTAATAGGCTAGATATACCTTGATAGTTTTAAATTTGGAAGTGGTAAATAAGACATCTTACTATGTCAGATCATTCTCTTCTGTGATTGACTACGGAGCTAAAGACTAATGCTGGTGGGTGAGAATACGTGTCTTGTCTTATTCTTGTTTCCATAGCAAGTAGGATTATAATATTTTTACAATATGTAAGGAACAAAACTGGTTACATTATGAAAAAATAAGATATAATGTATATATATATATAATGAAAGTTATTGCGTATAATATTTATTAAGTAGTGGATTAGGAATGGTATAATTGATATATATATGACTTATTTATTAATAGCATTAATAAACTTCTCTTTTAGATTGGTACATATATATAGTAGGTGTAAGGCCGTAATTTATTGATAAATTAAACCTTAAGTGAATACCTAGTTAAAGGTTAGTTATTTGATAATAACATAGTTGGAGGGTAAAATAAGGGAATGTATGTATTCTTTTATATAGAATAGTTAATTATCTATTGTGCGGAGTACAATATTATAAGTATGCATTAATATATAGTAATGAGTGAATAAGGATAAAAGAACGTGACTTAAGTTGTTTGGATTAGTGTTTTAATGATAATTAGTATATATATATATTGATTGTCTTGAACTAAGTATGATTATTATTGGTCCTCGAATAATTAATAATTTGGTTTATTTATAGATTAGAAGTAGATCTTGAGTAGTTAGTGTTGTGTAGTAGTTAGTTTTTCTAATGAATACGTTGAACTATATAATATCATGTGTACTCTCAGTAGGAAAGTGAGATGGATAGTATGAGTAAGAAATCAAGTTAGCGCAGTGATCTTGATGATATGATATGATTGTGCTGCTTTATGTACTCGTTTTAAGTCTAGATATGATTGATATATATATATTGAACACATGTTTTCTCAACTCTCGGAAATAATTATTTGAATGTGCTCATTACCTAATCAGAACGATAATACTCCAATTCACTCGAGTCATAGCGTATTGATGTTTGAGCTGAAAGGCATATATAGTATGTTTGAGTAGCATGTGGTATTTGCTATGGGATTATAATCAAATAAGATATATTATTAAGGACGTATCATACAAGAAATTCGCTAACCATTAAGTAGGGGTAATAGTACGCGGGACATCCCTACTATGGTCTTGATTACTGGGCCATGAGATTTGTGTGTATTGTGAAATCTTAATATCATTTCATTCCATCATATTGCATTTAATATGAATAAAATTAACTTATAAATCTTAATAATTGAGAATACCTAAGTTATTGATGACTTAATGAGAGTGTATTACTATAACGAATATTCGTGATTCACGGTGTTATGTCAGGTTAGTTTAATCGGAAATATAGTTTGTGGAACATATGGAAATTTTCTCCTCTTAATAGGTAAAGAATCAGTGTTTATTTTATGGAACCGGCACTGGCGATGTAATACTCACAAGAATTACTCTCTCTCAATGATTGATAAAACGTCAAAAAACCTCTAATACACTGTGAATAATAATCATAGTAGTCTGATAATAAGTTGTACGTCTCGAAGATTTATTTATAAATAATTTGTTATTACATATCTTAATCTGGTTGTGTGTAGTTGTGAACTCGAAAATGCTTCAACGCAATTGTAAATGTAATAAGTGACGTATGTATTTATTATGGTGGAATAGTTAAGCCCTTTCATGGGAAGACATGAGATGATCCGATATATTCAATTTATCGTGCAACACGATCTTTTCAAAATATAAGATTTCAACTCTCATGTGATATATAATAACAACTATACTTGTCATTTCTACGCCAGATTTCTTTGTTACACGCGATCGTAAATCTATTATCTACATAGTGAAATTATGAAGAAGTATGGGAAATTGTATTTGTCTTAGAGACTTTCTCGCAAAGCAAAAGAATTATCTAACTTTTCCTCACGTATAATAGTTCTCCTTATTGCTATTCTTTAATATTTTGTGTATAGCTAATATAGTCAAAGTTATTTGGTGTCCTTGATTTGTTTGAAAGTGCTGTACCCACTACATATAAGAGGATAATAAGTTTTAATAGGTACAACTCCTCTATAAATCTTCATAGGTTCAATAGAATACGTATGTTCTATGGAAAGCATAAGGGGGACTTATTATTCATTTACGATCATACCTATATATTAAGCACCTGTTTTTGATGTTCACTATAGCGTTTTCAGCCAAAATAATGCCTCGATATCTTTCATCGCTAGTTATATGTTCATTGCTTGAACACTTAGGCATGCTCAATGTTGTTGAAAGGTGTGTGATAAAAACGCATCATTATTAGCATGTTATCACCAACATTTTTTATGGTGTAAATGTCAATATAAGTGCACATGTGCTGTGAATTACTGTAGCTTTTGATTCTGTTCTCGTTTTGTTGACCTTAGGCTAGTGTGTTCTCTCATTTAAGATGATTATTATAGTCTTGTTTTAGTTCCTATCAGACATGTATTACTCGCAGGGTGTTTCATTTTGATAAAGAAATTTAAGATTATAATTTTCACAGATTATTATAGAGCTTCAATACTAATGAGAGTGGAGATCCATTCTTGTCATATAACCTTCGTAGTTTGTGGACAACTTATTTTTTCTCTCGTTAATATATATATCATTACTACATTTCTCAATGTTTCATTAGTTGTATGTGTTCTTAATAATTTTAAATTTGATAATTGTATTTTTTTTAGATGTGATTAATTTCTATTAATCGTATCTTAGATCATTGTTTCTATAAATGCATAACTTATGAATGACATTGATGTATGAAAGCTCAATAATGGTGTTTCTGTACGCTCTTGCTCCAACTAGTCGTAATAAAATAATTTCTATCTTATTTAGGCATGGTTAAATTATTTTTAAACCTATAGCTCATTCATTGCTATGCTATCTTCCTGTGATTATCCTACAATACAACTATATGAATGATTTCACTCAATTTTTGAACATTGCACATAATAAGAAATCAACATCATCAAACAAATAAAAGTATATAGTATATTATATTTATTAAGTTAAGTTAATAAAATAATATATATTATTCTTTATATATATATTGTAACCGATTAATTTTGTATAATGTAACTCATATAATTAATAAATTAATATATAAGATATGTAAATGAAATAACGGGTATTTACAAATCAAGAAGCTATTTTTATCTCTCTCTATATTTAGTATTACGTAATTATTTCATCTCATAAAAATATTGATATTGAGGAACTTTATACAATAAGATAATTTTGGATTATCTTTTTGGCTTGTGATATAAGTTCTGCTACTAAATACAATTTTACATAATATATTCTTTAAATGAGTTTACATAGATATTGGTTTGATTATTCATAAGATATTTATATATGAACTAAAGTTTATATCATAATTACATAAATATCATTTAAGTATATTACAAAATAATCTCATATGAATAATATTTTATTTATCTGAAAAAACATTATATAATATATTTAATCAACATAAATTATTTATATATACTAAATGGTACTACTTACAGACTCGCTAACTTTGATTTAATACTTGTACATTAGTAAATTTTATCAATAATAATAATATATATGATATAAAAGAAATTGGTTTTATATATATATATTATTCAATTATATTCTCATAGGATTTTATATATACCAATATATGTTCGAGTATGTATATAAAGAAAGTTAAACATACTTTATGATATAAATATTTCTCGTTTGATATTTATTATAATATACGTCAATAAATCAATAATTTATTACAGATATAGAGAGCTAAATATTAATTATAAAGCTGATTTTTTATTATAATACTTAGTTATTTATCACTGTTTCATTTTCTAGTTATATAAATATTTATATATATATATTAATAATACTCACTGGAACAATATTTTGTGATATTGTCCAATAATATAATAATATTCATTAAGTACTATTTAAATCACTCTCTCCCCATACGGATTGGCGGCAACTGCTAATCTCAGACATCTTCACTCAATTGTCGGTGTAGAGGATTTCAAACAAGATCCTCGTTTATGAGAGATTTTTACGTCTAAGACTTATACCTATACATACTCTACTTGCAATATAGAGTATTAATTTATAATACTTTACGATCTTTCTTTATCTACTGTTTCTTAGAATCTCTTTAATTAAGTAAGTACTCGATTCATATTAACCATATATTTTTTTACTCATCTCAATTTTTGTGAGTTTTTTATTAGAGTTAATCTTTTTGTTTACATCTTTATGTCCTCGGTGATCAGTTTTACTATTGACTTTTGGATGAGATGTATCATATCCTCAGAAACTTAAAATTTCACTTTTTATAACATTCTCATCTTTCCTCATAATTTTATTTAATAAAATAATAATCATCCTATCCCTTCTTTCTTTATCATAACATTATGTATATGTTATCAATTTATACTATTCTAGATAAATTATTTTTCAAATAATACTTATGACCTGGCAGTTACAATTTATTTTCCCTATGATTTTTAATAATATATATTTATGATATTAATATATTTTTTATTTATATAACTCCAAACTAGAACTTATTATCTATCTTCAACCTCTAAATGTGACATTTAAGTGAGTAATGTGTAGTGATATGATATTATGATTTATTAGTTTCTGATTCCGAAACTCAATATTCTACAGACATTATTGCTAAGTGTTTTAATTTATAATATCTCAATATCTTTCAATCTCTTTTCATATCATATTAGATGATGTCCAAATTTCTCTAGTACCTTTTTCTATACTATATACACATTTACGTTTCTCTAGAAATAATACTACTTACTCTCAAACCTAACTTACATCACTTTATGTATCATACACGAAATATTATTCTTCTTTCTTTATACTATTAGCATTACATTGTATATTTATCTATTACCTTTCTAACTCTAACACCTATACATAGCTACTTTTTCCATCTCTTTATCTTATTATTATCCTTAATTATTATCTACTATTCCCACATAAAATCATGTTTTCTACTAGATTAATTAAATTCCTTATTTTACCTTCACAACTTTTTTCCAATACTTAAATTACCTCTCTTAATGTTATTAATATTAGCTATTCACAGAGTGAAGTTTCACTCAATATCTCCTATCTTTAATTTAATAATTTATATTAGTATTTTTTTTACTATTATTTATTTATTACCAATCAGTATTAATATTCACAAATAAATATAAATTACATATTCTCATAAGTAAATATATTCGATAATCACCTATTTTATATATATTATTAATCAATTATACTATATCAATTTCTCCCAACAAAGGAGAAAAAATTTTGATATTTAATAAAAATAAAAATGGACCTATTCAAACGCATCAAAATCTTTTGAGTTTTGACCCAATTTAAATCGAAAGATTATAATTTTCTCAGATAAGATAATACTATATTCACATATGAAGCAAGATTTATTAAAAAACTTATATCTCCTAAAATGCTACACATATAGTATTTGACCAATATTACAGGTTAGGTATACAGTATACAATCATTAAAATTCTCATAATTAAGACTAATGAGGCTCTCCAATTAAGGGTGGTGTTTCATCAGGTGTTAATATAAAGATAAATATTAATGTGAGTCTTATTTTATTTTATATTTATAATCTAGATAATTTCAACAATATACCAGCAGACTTCAAAGTTGGAAAATATACACTAAATTCTTTTCTGATTTCTATCATGATATGAATCTCTAGGTAATATGACTGATAACGAAGAAGTGATAAATTCATATATTGTAATAATATAGACCCCATCTGCAGAGATTTTTATGTTATTGTTCTTATTGTCCTTTTCGCTAGAAATTCTCAGTTTTTATTTTTTTTAGTTGGCTTTTTTATTTTATAACTTTACACATATTACTGTAGCTCATGAATGTACTCCGTTATGTTTAACAATTGAATTTCTGGTGTATTGCGGCGAAATGGCTAAAATTGATGATTGTACTCTATGGATAATGATATACGATTATTAAACTAGTTTTAGTTATAATTTACAATATGTTTAATATTTTAGTATGTACGAAATAAAAATAAATAATAAGTAAGTAAAAATG
Source organism: Trachelipus rathkii (assembly GCA_015478945.1). Taxonomy (NCBI): domain Eukaryota; kingdom Metazoa; phylum Arthropoda; class Malacostraca; order Isopoda; family Trachelipodidae; genus Trachelipus; species Trachelipus rathkii. The sequence goes on along the minus strand of JABUQX010031008.1, from coordinate 3,863 downwards.
AATATATATAATAGTTGTGAAATTAATCATTTAAAATGAATATTATTTAATAGAAAAAGATTTAATGTTGCGTAGATATTAATTTAAGAAAAATACAATTATACAGTTATTTTTGAAATATTACAAGCGCTATTAAAGCTTATTTAACATAAACAATGTATAGACAAGCCAATTAAATAAATAAAAATAAAATAAAAATAAATATTTTTTTTATTATTCAATATAATGAAATTATATAATCTCATAGAATAATAGTACGACACTTATAAGAAAAACAACTTCAACATATTTTGGGAATTCATGACGTTAGTTTAAAGCTTATATTCAAAATATGTAATAATGTTAGCAATTTTTTCAAAGAATTACTTAAGGATATATAGAGCTTAAGATACAGGAAATTCAAATTGAAATAATAATTTTATATAGATATTTTAATATAGTGAGTAGTGTGGTCATAGAGCCGACGGGTAAGGGACAGAGGCGTTATGAGGTAATACGTATTTATTTCTCATTATACTCACGTAGGGGTATAGGGGCGGTGAAGGACCCCCGCGACTATACTACTATACAAACAATAACTAAAGAGCGGGGGTTCCTGGAAGACCCTCTATCCGGTGATAGGGGGGAAATATAGTATTTCTACCCTGTCTGTTACCCACTATGGTAAAGGCGATGAGATGACCTACCGATACGCCCTTGCCATCTTTGCGGGTTTTCTACCTATGGTTATTTTCTTATATTAGTATCTAAATAAATAAATAATAATAATTAATATAAAATATATTAAAATACTGACTCGGATTCGTATAAAAACGTTAACTTGGTCTATCATATATAATCGTAAAGTTACTTATCTTAATCTTACTCTCGAATATCTATTTTGTTTTTCACTACTTCTTCTATGCGTTGAACATGTAGGTGCTCATATACCTCTGGGATAGTATGATTTATATTTGATATACTAAGATATCAGAAATAGACAATACATATAAGTTAAAATAATCGGCAGAAAGAATAATAAGATCGAGGCCTTGGACTATATAGTAAAACGACGTATTACCTATGTCATACGGACTACTATACCAAGATAGTGATTTTGATAAAGAGTTTAATTAAATGTATATATATACGAACTTAAAACGAGGTAAGTTCATAAATTATATAATTAGTGTTTTGTCTAAGATATTAAAACGATATGTCCTAAAGTTAATTGGCTAATGTGGATGAGCTATATACCCTAGTGGTATAGTGAGTAGGGTACTACTGGCTATAGTATATATATTACATCATTTTTATATATATAACCTTACCCCCCCCTACCCTACCAACCAACTACCCCCTCCACCTCCCCAATAAATTATAATAGCTTTTAACCATAATATATATCTATAAACAAAATATACTGTATTATCTCAGATATACATACTATTATTTATAATTGCATTATAAAGAAGGTAACATATAATAAATAAACTTAAGAATACCTTATGTCTATATGGTAATGATTAAATGATGAATATATTTAAATATAAATTATACATATATAATTTTTTTTTTAAATATAAAATAACAATATAAAATATCATGATACCAATATTAATGCTCAATAGATTGGATATAAATATTCACAATATAAATCAAATTCAATTTAACTAATAATTTTATTTAATATTAAAATAAATAATATAATATTTTTCTATTGCAGAGAAAAGGTAGATTTTTTATCACTACACTCTCTTGAATAAAATAATCAAATTGTTAAATATCACAAATATAAGATTTTTATGTGTACTACCTTAAATTCAGAACTTTCAATTTACGCTAAAAGTCCGCGGTTAATTGATATCTTTTTTTTGCTCTATCTTACCTATTTAGATTATAATTTGTACTAATCATGTCTCCAGAGGTCATTTATATTATCATTATGACAGCCTCTGCAGGTACGTGGACAGGAGCGCTTATACTAGAGAATCATTAAATAGCGTCGTTTAGTGGTTATGTTTTTGTCTGTTTGTTTAGATACAGGTTGTGTATACAATTATTTTGAAGATAAAAGATGACTCGGTATTGTTTGTTGGATCGTATAATTTCTGAAAGTAAACTAGTGCTCTCATGAGTGTTCTTTATGTTTAGAAGATTTGTGCTGTTGCTGAATGCTAGAGATAATCCTGTTTCTAAATTTTTTGTCTTTTTCTTATGTTTCATGAGCTCTTAACTCTTTCAAGATTCTTTTGTATTCTTAAGTGTTCTCCATTGTTTAATTCTGGTGATTATCTCGCTATTGAGTATCTATGGGTAATTCTAGCTGTTTATGCAGCGGTATCTTATGTAGTCCTTATTATTTTTGTGGTGGTAACGGATCAATACTGTATTAGAAGTGTTTGAGGCTGTGTTTATTTTGCCTTTGGAAAGATAATATCTCTTGTTTCGCTATGGTAAGTATTTAAGTTGATGGGAAGGAATGTGTAAGGGCAGTTGTTATCGTAAAGAGAATGTCTCACTATTACGCAGTGGCTATTGTGTGTATTATTCTTATCTAGTAGAATATAATCCGTTAATTCCAATATAGTAATAATAAGGTTATATAGAATCCAAGATTTAATACGCATATTAATGGATCTTTCTTATCTCAAAAATCCGTTGGGTAATTTATGTTGCTGATGTTTAGTTTCTGTATGACATTAGTCATTGATACCATACCAAACAATCGTTATCTTATATTCAGATTATCAAGTTCCATGTATGCTCTCTGATAGCGCATTTGTAGTTCAGGTTACTATTATTCTTTTTAAATTCACTTCATCCGGTGATTTTCTTTTTCTATTTCAAATTTATTTCGATTTCACAGCTACCTTTTGACTAAATGAGTTGATGCATTGGCCAGCTAAAAGTCTACAAGATTTTTGTTGTACGTAATTAATTCATAGGTCTCTTGAAATATTGGAAAATTAATACAATACTGGGCTTCTATAACCATCGCCAGTTATAATATAAAAGTACTCTATATTCGCGATTACAATATCTAAGCCAATGTATATAATTGAATAAGGACTGATAATTATATTGTATCCGGGCACCAAATACGTGCCAAGAATATAACTATTGAAATGCCGTTTTTTCCTTTCATAATATAAAATCGCACCTAAGGATAATGCATGGTCATATTTACCCTTCAACGAAAAGGTTAATCTTCAGTAAATGCTTGATGTGCAATATACTATCTACTTTCGTAATAACATACATAAGTTTATTCTTAAACACTCTGTTGCACTGTAATATGTTTCAGATACATTCTTGGTTATCTTTCGGGAAGTTTTAGGGAATGGTAATTAAATAAAGTGAAGTAAAGTAAGAGTTATGTAAAAAATAATAAAAATAAATAAATATAAACCTACTCGCGCGGAAAACGTGAAGTAATGGTCGTTGTTGCGTTAGAGTTAATATTACTCTTGTGAGAACTTATGTTAGTTTGTGATATATTAGTGTTCTTCTGCTATTTATCGTGTATTGTGTTCTGTAGGCGTGCAATTTTTTGACTTTACTAGATTTAGAATGTAAGTATTAATATTGGGCTCTGTGTTCTTCAAAATCGTATGTCGTGATAGAGCAATGGAAAGAAAATATTTTATGTCGCTCTCCTACTATTTCGCGCAATAGTTGGCTTGTACCACTCTTTGCCAGAATCGACAACTATCATCGATACCATAACACAAAGGGCTCCATCCTGCATATTGCTTACCCGCGCTTCGTTTGTCTCTGGCCGTGGCTATCAACTTAATCGTCATCTCATTGCATTTTTCTGAGCATATGTATGTGTATATATATTGAGGTATACCAATATCGTCTCTTACGTCATCTCTTTT
>JABUQX010031007.1:27500-29412 GCA_015478945.1 Trachelipus rathkii | reverse complement strand
CACACACTAACTACATACTAGTGTACAACTGTTAATTTCTTATTGCTCTTTGGTATTAAAGTTTTTAAGATATAAATATTTAAAAATTAATGGCCATCTTATTATGATTAACAACTCCAAAGAAGCGCAATACCATGAAAACAAATCGCCAAACACTCTTTGATACCTGTTCGCAAAAAAAATTCGGAGCGCGATGATCTATGTTTAGAACGGGAAGAGGTGTAGAGCACAAGATCCAGCGCAGCGATTTTATAAAGCGAGGATTTTGCTTAGCAATAGAGACCAAACATTTTCTTTCAGTGTACCTGAAACATCTCTTGAACGCATTAAATTTATAATTTTTCATTTTCGTTCCCTTTCTTATAAAATAAAATTAGTGTGTGGTTGAATTAACAAAGGTGATCACGTTAATTAAGTTTAATATGCTGCTTTATTATCGCTTATACAATTATTCACACTGCATAAAAATAAGAGGATTTAAATATTTTAATAAGTGAGTCATTTGTTTAAAAATTGAACTATATTGAAAAAAACTGAATTTGTGAAATAGGCTCATTGTGATGAAAAGACTTATTTATCTCTCATATAGGTTAAGCTATGAAACCTTTAAAAATGTTAACTTTTAAGATGATTGTTTACGATATATATATACCCTATATATATATATATATATTATACTATATATATATTATATATATCATATATATATATATATTAATATTACTGTCATTAACATTAATACTGCCACTATTACCATCAGAAGGGACACCTACATATTTTCATACCAACCCAGACACCAACCATATATATTATGTATATATATACCTATATATATATCTATAATAATATATAATATAAAATAATATATCTTAAGCTATTGATAATAGGATTCAACCGAGAGTAAGTTTCTATATTATTTCTTAAGCGTTATTATATTCATAGACGCTATTACAATAGATATTCTTTTATATATATACTTATAATACTATTTCATTACAGTGTGATAATATTGGTACTGCCAGTACCCCTTGTGTCAACAAAGTCGGAGGTGGCCGGGATGCAATTAGGCCTATTAAGTATGGCCAAACAGGGTGCCGCGCATGGTGAATATAATACCAAAAACCGGGGGAAATTATGTATAAGTAAATATTGCATAATAATACCTGCAACAAATTTGTATTTGTAAAAAAACATCCCACGTATTTCAGCATGATGGAATAACGATCCTGGACACTAGCAGATGCGTGCAAGTGTGATTTTGACCACTACGACTACGACGGACAAAAGCAGAAATCCGAGAATCTTCTACTGTCCTCAGCAGAGCACTTACTCGCACCTCCCTCTACGCTCGACTCTCGAAACGTAGGGCCAAAACAGGGTGCAGCGCATGGTGAATACTAATTACTAAAAACCGGGGGGCCATATATATATTAAGATAAATATTAATTGCATACTATAATATCCTGCAACATCATTTGTTATTATGTAAAAAACCCCTATGTCTAATTTTCCCCATGCATGGATACCGTATTCCTGGAACTACTCGCAGATGAGCGTGTGCAAGTGTTTGACGCCACGATAAAATTAATCTAACGAACGAACATAGAGAAGAATAATTTGGTTATTATAATTTCACTAATGCGCGGCAACCACTGTTTGGCCCTACAGTTGAGTGGACGAGAGTAGGAATACGTAGTAATCTGCTGCTTGTGGACAAGTAGAAGTCATTCTCGATTCTTCTTTTGTCTCGTCGTAGCGTAGTGGTCAAACACATTGCACGCTCATCTGCTAGGGTCCAGGATCGTATCTCAGCATGGATAAAATACCTTAGGGGAGTATAATTTAAATACAAATTATGTTGCAGGATATTAGTAGCAATATTTAATTAACTCACATTATATGGACCCGGTCT
>JABUQX010031007.1:0-17500 GCA_015478945.1 Trachelipus rathkii | reverse complement strand
CCCCCCCCATCCCCTACTACTCACACCCTCCACCCTACACACTCTCCCACTCACGATATACCTCACTCATACCCTCATCACTCTCTCCGTCTTCCTTCAACAGGTACATAAGCAATAACTTACCAGATGTAAACTGGTTATTCCTCAGAGCCCGGCCTCGCTCAACAAGTTGAACATACAAAACTATTCAAATAGCCGATAATACTAGCTCTATCCATCAGAATTGACAATTAAAGTACTCACAGCAAACAGTACTTCCAGTACGCAATCTATTTACTCTCTTTATTCGCACATTTGTAGAACACACTTGCACGACTCCTTGCCCTGCATCCAATCTTTGACACCGGTTATACGAGGAACCCTAAAACTAAACCTCTACCTTCCTCATTTGAGCAGTTTTCTCTTCTCCCCCCCTGGCCCCCCTCACTCTCACTCACCACCCACTAACCACTACTATCCTACCTAACACTATACTCATACTAATATCTACTATTATAGTATATACCCTATATCTATACTATATACCCACTCATACTATCTCCATATTACTATACTATATAATACTTATACATATAATACTTATAAAACTATATTATAATATATACTATATATCATTAAAAAGATTTATAAGATGGAAAAGTTTTAGTAATTTTCCATAGCAGCGGCCAGTACAAAATAGTCCGTTTTCAGAAAATTGACAAAATAAATTTTCATTTTGCCATTTATAATTTCAATTTTCGCACCTTAAAATGCCTTTTTTTTTTATTTAAACTTTCTCTATATACAATACACTTAATCTCAAATTATGTCAGTAACCATTATACTTTCATTATGTATGTTCATTTGTACGTATATACATAATATATATAATATATACTAGTATATCATACTATATCATAAATATACATAACACTACTTATATATATATATACTATACTAATAATAATATATATATAAGAACTATATTATACTATATATGATACATATAATATCTATATATATTTAGTATATATATATAATGATAGTATTATTACTATATAATATAGTAATATTATCATTACTATCTATATATCTATCATATATATATACTATATATACGCAAATAAGAATACCTACTATACCTATACTATAAAGCACTATATTGATGATAATGCCACGAGACATGACATGGTTTCATATATGATCACTCACTGTATAATTGCCATATTCTTACATCGTTTGAATTTCACCTTAGGGCCTACACACACCTCGAAAGACATTTAGTAATTTTAATGAAACTTAAATCGGATACGATTCCAATATCTTACTATTGTTTAAATTTGACTCAACTCAATTTTATTTAAAAACACACAAAATCAGTAATAAATTAAAGGTATAATAAAAAATATGAAAGGCGTTATTATTAATAACTCCAACTCCACACACACAAAATCATTCCCTTTAATAACATGACAAAAGGAGGCTACGTAGTCGTCTTCAGAGGCAAGATACAAATTAGCAGAGGAAGAGTCTGACTCAGCGCGTTTTCTCAGACATCTGTTTGAGTCAATGATTTTAAATGAAAATAAATGAGGTATAAAGGGATGATCAAGTTAGCATAAAATTATTAATTAGTTAATTATTATAATTATGTTATTAATAAAATTATTATTATTTCTTGCTAACGTCGCCAATTGACACTGCCGGATATTTAAAGAAACCATACTGCCTTACTGATTCCGCGTCAGGCACCTCCAAACAGTTCCCCTTAGCCTTAGATATAAGAACATAGTTTTTGATCAGAGAGAGTAACAATTCACCGACTCCCGCTACTATAAAAAGGAGAGTCGAGTAGCAAAATTGACTGCCGGCGATTCTTAACAGGCTAGCTCCCCTCGAACGAAATCGACCCCGCTACCCCACCCCCCCCCTACTCACGATACTCCTTACGTATCACCGTCTACACTACGTACTACCCTCATCATCACCCCCCTACCCCATATACCCTATCTCCCCCCCACCCCCTCCCTCACTCATCCCCTACTTACCATACCCTTACTACTGCTAGAACATTAAGAGAATAATGAGTTGTTGCAATTTCACTAAATAAACATCTTTCAGCAAGATCTCTGTAATGATTTTTAGCTTCTACCCAAAATTTATCAGTTTTCTTTGTGTTATTCATTAATACACTATACCCTCACGTCACCCCCCCCCCTCACTACCCCTCACCCCTTCTAACCCCTACCATATACTCACTCACCCTAACTCCCCCCACCCCCCCCTACTACCTATACCCCCCTACCTCACACCCTATATAAGTACTATATATAATCACCGCCCTTCTAGCCTATACCTACCCCCCTACGGCTATAATCACCTATATATATACTCCATACGCCCATACATACTCCACCCTATATACTATACTATATATACACTCTATCAGCATTACCCTACCTATACATAGCTATATAGCATCACCATAATACTATAACTATATACCACCCTACCTATCACTACTACCACTACATATATTATATGGTGCACCCTTTTGTTCTTCCCTCCTTTTTGGTTCCACTCTTTCTTCCTTTTTTATTAATTCTCGCGCCCCGCCCACTATACCTATACGACTATACTATAGATACCTCCCCCCTGTCTACCCTATATACCACTACTATAGTTCTATATTATCACCGCCCTTACCCTACCCGTATACTATACCTCACTATATCACTCACCTCCCCCCCCTATAACTACTACCCCTAACCCTATATATATAATACTATACCGTACCCCCGTACTACCTACTAACACCCCCTACTTACTGCCCTTACTTATCCGCCCCGTACATATAAACACAACTCCCATACCATGCTCTAATTTGATATTACTCTTTGTGATACACACTAGTCCCCTTGCATAGCAACATGAAATAGCTAAGTTATTTTTCCGAATAATAGTTTCTGACCCGATCATCAAGTTCCCTCTCACTCAGACTCTTGTTTCTCTTCGCCCCTCATAGACAGAGCACACATCATCTCCACTATCCTAAATCACTATCACCCTTATCATCTCACTCACAAAACGACCACAAATCAGCACGCCCATATCTTAAATGTTATATGATGTCTCCACACTCATCTCAAGACTTCTTAACACTCATTGCTTTTCATATAATATTTTCAAATAATATTAATTTAATATTTTAGACTATCATTATTTTTACAATATTACTACATTTGCTTTTGAACACTTTTCACTAAACTCTTTTCACAAACTCTCTCTGCCAATCCTCTCTAAGTATCCCCCCCCTCTCACACTCAACCTACTCTTCCAACTTCCAAACATATCCGACTCTCGCACTCAGCCTTATACACTACTCTCTTAAAACACTACCTTTCTCCCCACTTACCCTACTCCTTCACACACGTTCTGCTTATGTCTTTTCAAACACCCCTATTTTCTACACCCCCTCACTCTTTACATATTTTCACCACTCATCTTTTTCAAATACTTCTTCAAGACACTTTTTTAACATCGCATTAGATGACTCTGCCAATCTCCTTTTTATACCAAACACTCTTCAAACTTTCTCTAACTCTATCGTCTAATTACTCTAAACTATTTTTTCTACCAATAACCGTCTATTCTTATCCCACCACCATGCCTAAAACCGAATTGCTAACTCTATTTCCCCTCAAACCGTATATTAAACGCACGATTCTACATCGGAATAAATTTATGCATGTCAATAATTAATACTACACTCATCCATCCCACGTTACATCAATAAGTAAAAATAATAATAAATACAATCAATCATCAAATCATAATAATCACTCAATCAATACACTAATAACCTCACTCCCAACTAATAATCACTCACTCAATAATAAACAAACACCACCAACTAAACCATCAAACCACATCAACTCAATCACTCATAACTAAATAATAATCAATAATCATCTTCAACTAAACTCAATAATAATAATAATAATACATACTCAATAATAATCAATAATATTTAATATAATACATAATAATATTAATACAGATCTACCAAGTATTGTAGTAACATATAAAAGTTAATACGTAGAACAATGCATATAACTCATTAACTGTATGTCTACTACTACTACCCTACCCCTCACTATACCTACCATATATATACTATATCTATACTATAACCTAGATGTATACTATATAGACCCTACCCCTACTACCCTACTACCTAGATACCGATCCTACTACCTCACTACCTATACATACACTATCACCCCCCCCTCCCCCTACCCCCGTACCTCATACCCTTAACTCATAATATACTACTCTCGTAACTCACTCCCCCACCGCCTACTCCCTATCTACTATCACCCTCTACCCGCCCTACTACCCCCCCTACCCCCCTACCCCCCTGCACTATACTCCCCTCACTACGCCTACTCTTATTACCTCACTCCCCGCCTACCCCCCTACCCCTATATACTATACTCACCCCCTTACCTACTACTATACCTACTATCACTACCCCTACCTATACCCCACTCCTATAATACTCATAGACATACTACCGCTCCTCCCCTCTTCCCCCGCACCCTAATGTTAAACGGACAAACCCCCTGCCATGACAAACCGATGGACATTTGCTGCGACATCAGACAGTACCTTGATGAACTTGCTTGACGAATCTGTGGAGCCCATCTAGTGTGAACAGATATAACTACACGAGATAGCACAAGTTTATAAAATTAGAAGAAGGAGAGGCGCGTTAATAAAGTAAGAGAACAGTAGACTAGGTATATATATATACTATCGAATCTTATACTATACTATAATATAATATACTATACTACATAATGATAAAATGTATACTATATTATTATATACTATATATATGTATATATATAATATATATATAGTAACTGTTCAGTTATAGTATATACTAGTATATATATAGTATAATTATAGTTATATATATTATTTATACCAGTAATATATATATATAAGTAATATATATATGAGATATACGGTCCCATTACTACTACTATATACTTATTATACTACTTACTATATTATCACTCACCTATATACTACTATACTATAACTATACACCACTCACTCACCCCCCCCGCCACTACCTCCCCCCTATACCCTCTATCATACCCTACTACCTATACTACTACCCCTTAGAGTCAATACCCCCCCCCCCTACTACCCTACTACTATACTATCCCTACCGCTATCACTCACTCATACTACCGTACTACTTTGAACACCTTCTCCCCACCCACTATATACTATAAAATATACTATACCTATATATATAATATGATATAATTATAATATACTAATGAACAAATAAGTAATAGTAATATATACGTATATATATATAGATATATATATAGTATATATGATAATAACTATATTTAAATCTATATAAATATATTATAAGTTATCTATACTATAATATTATATATCCTACCCCCTATAGAGTATATATACCTCAATATAACTATACTACGCCTCCATACACCTACTCAATACTATACGTATAATACTCCCTAAACCCTACTCACCTACCCTCTACTATACTTCACTCATACCCCGCTATATATATTACGCTATACATAACCCCTATACCCTCAATACCTACTACCCCGTGCCAACTCCTAGCTCACCCCTATAACTACTCTACAAAGCCCCGCCTACTACCCCTACCTACCCCATACCCTACCTATACTATCAGACCCCCCCTACCTATAGTAGCTATAATACAGTATACCTATACGTAGTTATATGATTGACTAGCATTCGAACCGACTGAAATCCTTAATGTGAAACCTGGTCCGCCCACCCCAGTTGCCGCACCGCAGCATACTAACATTCACGGTCTTCCCATGAAGGACACAACTAACCACCACGACGTCCTTTTCTAATCCTCCCGTATATTACATTAGGCATACCTCTCATTAGGTATAATATTTAACCGGTTTGTATATACCACCCTATACATTATATATATATATAATTATAGCTACACCGACCCCCGCCTCTATCACACTCAGCCCTACCCCCCCTACCATCACTCACTCATGATATACTACCTCCCTACTATACCTATCACTATACCCTACTACCTCATATCACTACCATAGTATACTCATACCTCATCAGTATCACATCTATACACAGGGGCGCAACCCTTTTAAGCTTAACTTCTTGAAAATCTTTCAGATGAACACAATAATAGCTGATCCCCACAATAAGTAGCTTCAAAACAATTCGCAAAACTTTTAATGTCAGAAAAGAACTGAACCCCCAGTAAACTATTACGTAACACAAAGATAAGGTATGACTCCAGTGCGAGTATTAAGATCGTTAGGCACATGATTGAAGAGTCTTGTCACCTACTATTAACTTATTAAAAAATCACTTATCTTATCATCACCTCCTATATATTCAATCTCTTATTCATTCATTACTCGCAATTATTTAATTATCTATAGTTAATATATTAGTTAATTTCTCGGGAACTATTCAACCTCAATGAACCATTATTCTTATTATTTTATATATTCCATTATAGAAAATCATTATTATCCCCTCATTACTATTCCCCTCTTATTATTCATCTCACTTACTCTTACCAAAAACAGTCTCGCGTTAACTACGACGAAATGTTTCACATCATCCAACCTAAAACATTGCAACTGTTGTAACCCAACAAAATTCTATCATACTTCTTACTATGACAATAAAGAATCCATATAGTTTCTCATGATTAAAAAAAACTGTAAAAATATCTTTTTTCAATCATACTTACCTTCTTATCTATCATTATATCATTCATTATCGTATTAATTCATTCCCATCTCATTATGTATATATTATCATTATTCATTACTCTCGTATACTTATTATTATTATTATTCCATCTATTCATTATTATCTTATTCAAGTTATCGATTATTATTACTTATTATTATCTATTTTCATTATTATTCTTGTCTCTTGTTCTTGTTATCTGTTTCCCTGCTTTTGCTCCTGTTCCCTCCCTTGTTCCATTGTTCTCCTGTCCTGTTCTTCGTCATCCTCCCCTGTCTTTGTTCTTTCGACTTACTCTGCTTTATTAATTCATGTCCATATTTTCATAATTATTCTTTATTCCCTATAATATCATTTTATCTTATTATATTCACTTCTTATATATTTTATTATTATTATCTAATATTATTATTATTATTATATTATTATTTGATTATTAATCCTCATTATTATTATTATTATCATTATTATTCATTATTATCATTCATTCATTATTTTTCGACACCAGTCCGTCTATTATTATCTGCAATATCACTTGAAAGAACTAGACACAATTCTTCACGAAACACCTTTATTTCCATGTCACTGGCAGCATTTAATCTTCGCGGAATCCGACATCAATTCTTTCACTCTTTCGTTTTCTTCCCTTTCTTATTCCTTCTTTTCTCTTATTTCTTTATTATCCTTTTACCCCTATCACTATATATAGTATACTATATACCACCGTACCATATCACTCACCTACTCATACCCCCCTACCTACTATACCCCTACCCCCTCACGTACTAATACTTAGCTACATATAAATCACTTCTACTATACTATCTACCCCTATATCCCTACTAATGTTATACCCTATAATACTACCGTATCTAACCCACCCCCACCTACCTTATAGCAGATATATGGTACATACAGCTATACCTGCCCTATACTATCCCTATAACTTCTCATATACTTACTACCCCTACTCCCCTACTATCCACCTACAGCACCCCCTACCTACCTCTGCCTACTACCCTACTCATACATCCGCCCCCCTCACCCCCCCCCTACTACCCCCCTCACCCCCCCCCCACCCCCCCTAACTCTCCTCACTCACTACCTCACTCCCTACCCCTACTACCGACCGCATAACCGTTCACCTCACACCCCCTACGTATATATGTATCTCTCCTGCGACCATAGCGAGATACACTCCTTAATTACGTGCTACGCCTGTGAGCTATCTATACCTTACTATCATACTATACCTATACTCACGCGCCTACTCTCACGCGTCATCCGCTCCCTCCTAGGATCTCCACTGGGATACGTGTGGCTACTCGCAAAAATATATAATAAGCGCCTCGTCCTCGTCTCTGTCTCGCCTTCGGAGTAAGTCTCGGTGGCTCCCCACTAGCTACTACTACCCTATCTATTATACCTGCTACTACTGTTCGACCCATACTGTGTGTGTGTGTGTGTGTTTTCTTCCTTTTTGTTATTTCTTCTTTCTTCTGTCTCTTGTACGTTCTTCTAACTGTACTCTTTTTCTCTCTTCGTTATCTCTCGTTTTCCGCTCCATTTCTAACTCTTGCGCCTACTTTCTGCGTTTTTTTTTTCTCACTTTTCACTACACATCTTTCATATTCTTTCGCTTTTCTCTTTTCACCCTTGTTTAATTATTTTCTTCTCTCATCACTTCTATCTCTCTCCTTTTTAGTACACTTCTCTCTCTCTATCCTCCTAATCCTCCCTCTCGCTGATATTATCTGTGTTCCTTGCTGTCGCGCAAGAATATATATGATGATGATTCTTCTTTTTCATCTTCCTTTCCCTTTGGTCTCTCTTTTCCTAAATTTTCTCTTTACTCGTCTCCTCTCTTTCCCTTTGACTCTTCTTCGCTTCATAAAAAGAAGCCTTCCTGCTTTCTCGCTTCATCTCTATTTTTCTTTGCTCTAATTCCTTTCCCTTTGTCACCCTGTCTTATTGTATTTCTTTCTTCATCATCTCTTTTTCTTTTTCCTCTTTCGTTTTTTAGTCGCTTCCTTCTTTGCTTACTTGTTTGATATATAAAGAAGCGTCCCTGTTCTCTCTTTCTTCTTCTCTTTCTCTGACAATCATAAGTATTCTTTGCTCTATTTTTCTTATTATTTTGTCTTAAGATTATTCCTCTCTTTTTCTTTCTTGTATCTCTCTCTAATCTAGCTCACACGTTCTCACCTTTTGGGGTTGTTCGCTCGCCTCGTGCCGCTCTCTTCTTTATACTCTCGTTCTTTCTTTGTCGTGTTCTTTTTTCTTTTTTCTCTGGGCTATTTTTCGTTTGTTCCGTATGTGTGTTATCTTCTCTTTTTCTCCTTTACTACAGCGTGCATTACGTTAGTTTTCTGGTGTCATATGTTTTGATTTGTTATTATTTGTGCTTATTATCATAAGTTTTGTGACTTTGCTAGATATATCTTGTTCTCGCTTCTGGGGTGGGGTGTGTGGGTGTGTAAAAATAGGTGATAAGCTATGTCTTCTGTGTCTTATCTTATACTTAGTGTTTTGCTGTGGGGTGTGGGTGTGATTTTCTTTCTTTTTTCTCTCTTTTTCTTTTTTTTTCTTTTTTATTTGTTTGTCCATGTTTGCTTCTTGTTTCACTTATTATTCTGAGTATATTATCTGGTGAATTTGTCCTATGACACATTATCTCATTCTCCTTAAAAATTTTTCTACTGATCTTATTAATATAGTACTTCTTTATATATAATATTTTATATGATCTCATAATTTTATTATTTATTATTATTATTATTCATACTTTTATATAAATGTGTTTTTATAATTGACGTATCATGTATTATATTTCGGTTATATATCTAGTTTAATATTTAGAAATCTCCGTCGTATGTGTGTAAAAGCTATTTTTATTTTTAACAAAATCCACCACGGACTATTAGATTTCTAGTAAATATATTATATCTTATAAAAAGTATATATCTATTATATAAAAGTTATAATGTATATAATTGATCATATACATTAATATTTTCTAGATGATTAGTATATCAGTATAATTATTATATATCACTTATTAAT
Organism: Trachelipus rathkii; assembly: GCA_015478945.1. Classification (NCBI taxonomy): domain Eukaryota; kingdom Metazoa; phylum Arthropoda; class Malacostraca; order Isopoda; family Trachelipodidae; genus Trachelipus; species Trachelipus rathkii. The sequence continues at coordinate 7,627 of JABUQX010031007.1, read as the reverse complement.
ATATAGGTAATTATTCTTTATTTTCGTATATAATCTTCATTAACTCAAATACGTGCGTCCATAGTCCCAAATTATCTCTAACATGCTCCTAGACCCTATCAACTGCTCCCTGTAATCATGCCTTCTACCTTACAATTCTGATCTTACAATACAAACTGTATAAGAAAGGCCTAGCGTAATCTAAAAACTTTTATACTGCCGTAATAAGATATATACCAAATGTAGATTAGTCTCTATAATAATGGTATATATATATATACGTTATGTATACTTTATATAGACTATAAATAAATAAATAATTAGAGAATATATATATTATAGTTATTAAAGTAATTAAGTTGTTAGCTTTAGTAAAAGTTTATTAGCAAATTCAGATAAAACAGACAATACCCGGTAATTACCTATATATATTATAGTATATAATATATACTTTAGTTTATATTCAACTTTAATATACGTATATATTATTATATAATACTATATATATATATAATATATATTATATATATATATATATTGCAATTATATATATATTAGTATATATGCAATAGTTGTTTAATATAAAATTTTATAAAAAAAATTTATATTATTATATAGTATAGTAATCATATAGTATATTATAGTATATTATATAGTAATATTATAGTATATATATATATATATATATATATAAACATATCGAAAATGAAAAATTTGCATTTTTTTTTTATGACCCAAAAAATAATATGTTGTTTTAAAATGTATGCGAAAGCAAAGATTGATTTTTCAAAGTGAAGTTATTCAAGCATATTTAATTGAAAGGAAAATTGATCAAATATCTTTGAAGCTATCAGTTCAAACATCAACCACTGAATTCAGAATGTTCTATACTTCAGTTGCATCTCACTACTGATATATATCACTATATATTATATAAGTATATATATATATATAATATATATGTATATAATATAATATATATATATATAATAGATAGTATATATATGTATATATATATAATTTATATATATATATATATATATTGATATATATACTTATAACTATATAGATATAAATGTAAATATATGTTCTACGTATAATATATATTTTTTTTTTTTTTTATTTTTTTTTTTTTTTTTTTTTTTTGTAGTTTTTTTTTTTATTATATATATAATAGTATTATATATTATATATATATCTTATATACTATATATTCTACGTAATAATTATATATATATATAGAGATATAAATATAGTATACTTATATATATATATATATATATATACTATATACTATTTATATTATATAATATATTTATATATATATATACTAATTATAGTATATATATATATATAATAGAGTATATATATATTAAGTATAATTATATATTATATTAATATATATTATATAAGTATATACTATATATATATATATATTGCTAGTATGACCAAGCAATAATTAAAAAATTATTTTCTAATGTTTTCAATTATTTTAGGTTTATAGCAAAACTGTTATGGGGTTCAGGATATAAGGATAAAAGGCCTCTCATTGCTATAATTAAACGTTATGACTATCCGTAAAAGGAGTTATGTTTAATTATCTTTATAGTATTATTATATTAAACTACGGATTACGCTATATCATATTATAACATATTAATTATATATGTTGTAATAAGTATTATAGTAATAGGCTGTAAATAATATATATGATTCCTACTATATACCTCTATTATACTAATTATATATATATTGATACTACACTTATATACTAGTAATATAATAGTATATACTAGTAGTAATATACTATATATTAACTTTATATATATATATAATTTACGTACTATATAAAGTATATGGTATTAGTTTAATTAAGTACAATAATTGTGTTATAATTACTATAGTGGATTATATTAAGCTCAATCCTGATAAATAATGCCATCTGAGCAGTATTAGATAGATCAGTAGTCTCATTAATCGCTAATAACTCATCAATGTATCTATTTCCTATATATATAATTATCGTAAATAATAGTACAATATATACTCTCTCAATATATGTATATATAGTAATATCTATAGATCTAGTATTACGTATTATAATATTATATAATACGGAGTAGTACTATATAATATTATATAAATATTATATATACCGTAGTCATCTATATTATTCAGTGATATAACCCTCTCACTCCTCTCCTCTATAGATATAAATATAGTCTCACTAGTAAATAATAGATAAAATAATTGATATTATATATATATATAATTAATAATAAGAAAATAAATACTAATACTATATATAATATACTATATTATATGTTTTGAAATAGTTATATATATCATATATATAAGACCTCTATATATATATATATACTACTTTACTAATCCAAACAATCTCTATTGTTTTACTATGTAGTATATCTATAAACTATATATGATATGTATATTTATATTACTCCTCTCTCTCATAGTTTATATAAGACTAGTATAGATATATATCTCTATATATTATATACTGGTACTATATATAATATATACTACTTTAACACATATAAATATATCTATATATTTATGTATATATACATAATATATAAGTATATTACATATACTTGCTCACTCGTATTACTATATATAGTTTATATTAGTCTATAAAATTGTCATAATAACTATAATAGTATATTAATATATATATGAGGTATATTATTATACTATTATTAATATATTAGTATATCATATATATATATATACTATATATAGTAATAAAACGGGTTATATATATTATATATAGATATTATATATATATATATATATATATATATATATATATATATATATTATACTATATATATATAATATATACTTATATATATATATATATATAATATATATATAAATATATATATATAGTTATATTATATTATCATTATATATTATTATATATATATATATATATATAAGTATATATTTATAAATATATATTATAAGTACATCTATATATATATATCGATATATATATATATATAGTATATATATATATAAATATTATATATATAGATATATAATGATAGTACTATATATATACTATATATAAATATATATATATTATATACTACTATATATTATATATATAATATTATATAGTATACATACTATATATATATATATACTATATAAATATAATATATATATATATATATTAATATCATATAATATATATATATATATATATAGTATATATATATATAGTATATATATATCTATAATATATATATATAATATTATTATCATGTAAGTATGCATGTAGTATATATGTATATATACTATATATATACTATATATTACTGATTATAATATATATATTATATGATAATATACGTATATATATATTATATATATATTATATATATATATTATATCAGGTTTGTTTAGTGGTTGTATAAACCCAATTATGGATATTTTGGTTTAAGCCTAACTAAAAAAAAAACATTTTTGTTTATTTTATTTAATAGAAAATATAGAAAAAATGGAAAATGAAAATTATATTTTGCAATAACATCGAATAAATAGTATATTTTTTAATCCTAATACAATAAATGTAGGCAGAGCATTAGAAGGCTCATTTTTTAAGAATATTCGTGACCACCACCAATCACGAATATAACAACAAGAAACAATATCTTAAATTCCTTATTTTGCTTCGAGTTGAGAAAAATTGTTGTCTATGATGTTAACGTATAAATTTCAAGATCATTTGGAAATTAGTTCCTAAAGTTATATTTGAGAGGGAAAGCTAGGCCCAAATTTTCGGCTTTCATATAAAAACTAAAATTGTGGAAAATAAAAATCGACTATTTTCATGTCGACCAAAGTCCTGTCGACCAAAATCCTGGTCGACCATTTGAGAGGGAGCAAGTACTTCAAGTATTTTTATTTTTCCCAGACTTTTAGATACCGGTATATTATTAATAAAAGCACATATTGTTTTTATATTTTCTGTATAATTTTGAACTTCTGTTTAACTAAGAACATTTCTGTGTTAAGGACGATAGATTTTTATTTGGGACTAATATATTATATATATAACTTTAGTATATATATACTAGTAGTAATATTATTATATAATATAATTATATATACTATATTAGTATATAATATATATATATTATATAGAGATATATTATATATATATATAATATAATAACGTATATATCGTCATGGGCAAAGGTCAAAGCGTCAACAAATTACACTAGGGTTTGGAGAATTTCGGAAAACCGAGTGCCAAATAAATGGCAGGACATGCCTTAAAAGCGCGTTTGAAAGAGTAAAAGTAACGAGGAGAGTAAACTGACGATGGTGAGAATTCCAAATATTCACCTTCAAAAACACCAATGTCTTTAACATTTTTTAAGAGAGTATTGAGTATCATTTAATTAATTTCACGAGAAAGGAGACGCAAAAAATATTAGGGACATATAAGGTTCGAGTTGAATAGATGATATATATATATAGTAATTAGTTAATATATATATATATATATATTATTATATATATAAGTATTATATATATGATATAAAATTTAATTATATATATAGTATAATATATATATATATTATAAATCAGTAAGTTGTGTTTTTTGAGAAAGTGCAAATTAGCTTGTTTAAATTTACTGATTATTTTATGGGATGAGTTAAAATAAAAAATTTGGCTCAAACTTATAACGAGCATTTATCTAAATGTTTTAATATGTATTCATGACTTATTAAGTTGCTTTAAATGTTAAAAACCAGCCAAGAAGACCCCCCCCCCCCCCAAAGAAGCCATGGTGTTTGTCCACCCGAAATATAAATATTATATATATAATATAATATATATTATACTATAATAATATAATATAGTATAATATATATATTATATATATATAATCTCATATATATATATATATATATTATATATATATACTATATATTATATATAGTATTTATATATAATATATATCTATCTATATACTATATATACCTCACTCACTAGTATATTAGTATATATAGTATTTCTGTAGTTTGTGTATAGATGTTAAAATATTAACATATTAAAGAACATAATGAGAATGAAGAGTGAAACTAAATCTTGAAGGCAAGAAGAAATTAATAATTGGAAATAGTCTCTTAGAAGTGGGAACGATGGTGATAAGCTTTATATATATATATAATATACTATATATATATATATATATTATATATATAGATATTTATATATATATAGTATTATATATATACTATAATAGTATTTATAGATAACTATAATCATATATACCACTATATATGTGTGTGTCGTGGGTGTGTGTGTGTGTGGTCGTGTGCGTGCGTGTGCGTAGTGCGTGTGCGTGTCGCGTGTGCGCGTGCCTGTGTGTGTGTGTGTGTGTGTGTGATTTTGTGTGTGTGTGTGTGTGTGTAGTGTGTGTGTGTTGTGTGTTGTTATGTGGCGTGCGTGTGCGGTTGCGTGTGCGTTTGCGTGTGAGCGCGGTGTTGGATGAGTAGACGCGATGAGAGCTGTCCATGTGAAACAAACTACTTTTAGTAGGTTTTCCTCAAGAAAATAATGCATTCATTAATAGATCACTGTCATAAGTTGTGTTCTCTATCAAATGTACACGAAATAATAATTTTGTATAAGGTAAAGTTTGCCTAATGTCTTGCATAAGTACAATAATTTTAAAACCTTAGCTTTTGCAATTCCTATTTTGCTCTCTTGGATTAATAATGATTCCAGTGAGTCGAACGTTGTAGTTAAATATTTGTAAGATCACTTGTTTCATGTATACTATCGATATATATATATAGTAATGAATAGTAATCATATTATAATTGTTTTTTAGCAGTAGTAAATAAGATATATAATATAGTATATAGTGAATAGTAGAGAGAGAGAGAGAGAGAGAGAGGATGATGAGAAAGATAGAAGTATATAAGTAATAGATTGTATATATAGATTACTATATATATTAAAGTAATATGAGAGAGAAGACGAGATGAAATATAAGTGATGTGCGAAAAAGAACCAATGTCATCACTTAGAAAAGTTATACTGTATTGAGATTTGAGTGATGTGTATCGGCATTTTCTTTATCGAGAGAAGGAGCTAAGCATTTAGTAGCAGAATTGATAGAAGATAAGGTGATGATGTTAGATAGAGAGAAAATTGTTACACAGAATATGTTATGAGATTTGACATTCGAGAGATATGAGAAGAATTCCACCGTATGATCGAAATCGTGAAAACTCACAGATGTAGATTGATGAAAGGAGTGCAGACGTCTATAAGTTATGTGTAGGCAGAGAAGTGAGATAGAGAGATTTCAAGCGCGAAATAGATAACTTAACTGAACAATAATTAAAATTAATTTAAGAGATCACAAGAAGTAAGAGTAAGACGATTAATCAATTTTGTCAATTTTCATGCACAAATCATAAATAATAGTTATATAAATAATTATAGTAACAGCGGTATATTAATATAATACAAACACATTAATTACATAATAAATTATTTAATAAATATCACTATAAAGAATATGTTTAATAAAATTAATTATAAGGCTTCACATAAATCATAAATAATCATTATCGCTTTTGTCTTCTCACCAGCACAATAACTGAACTTTATAATAAGTTATTAAAATGGATAATCACTAAATAAAAATAAATAATACTCAGTTGCTACTTTTTATCCTAAAATATTTATCGTATACTACTTTTCATGAAGAATATTATATGTATGGCCTCTGAGATACTTTATACATAACAGAAATTATCATTATAAAGTCACTCACGCTGTCATTTGTGTATATACTTAACATCCTACTTCTTACGTCGTATAATACATGGATTAAATTGTACTCACGTTGTACAAAAATTTTTGTGGTGTGCATAAATATTTAATGTGAAAATTATGGATGTAATACGTTTCTTAACAATAAATTTGCTCTTTCATTAGTCAATCAGCTTATATCATAAAAATGTGGAATATTTAATATATATATAATATTTAAATACCTATTAAAAATTTTAAGTGTAATATAATATAATATTATTTGTTAGTATATGCTTATAATATATATATTTACAAACCAGGTCATACCACTTAGTATATCCCTACCTTGATATATCATATAATATATTAATTTATATATATACTATATATTATATATATATATATATATATATATATATATATTATAATATTATTTATAATATTATATACTAATATATAAGTATGCTATACATATTAACTAATTATATATATATATATATATACCTATTATATATCTATATATATTTATAATATATATAATTATTAATATATATATATTAATATATTAATATATATACTACTATCACTGCTATATATTGATACTAGTATATAATATAATATATATATACCCCAAAATATTACTTAGATATACTATAATATATATAATAACTATATATTATCAGGGTTCGCAAAACACGTCGAATAGCCGACGAGAATAAAGATATCCCTATATTAATACTATATATATATATATATATATTATATATACTAATATATTTATATATAATATTAGGGGTGTGTATATATATAATTATAGATGACACTCGCAAAGATT
>JABUQX010031006.1:0-60452 GCA_015478945.1 Trachelipus rathkii | reverse complement strand
CAACCAGGCAGATTAGATAAATAGAATTAATTAAATGAGGGTGCTTTATGAAAAGGTTTTCTGCTTGAAAGTTTATTAAAACAATAATTCAATGAAGAAAGTGAACCAGTATGATAAAATCAATTTCAATGTAATAGCAAATAACTATCAATGATATTTTTTTATAAACAATTAATAAAGCCCATATTAATGATCGCAGCACCAGCCATTCTCAGAGATCTATAGGATAATGCAAATGGCAAGTGTTCACTGTCACTCCAGGGTCACCAAAATATGTGCACTGGCCATATGCACACGCAGCACAAGATAAATAGTAATTATAATGAGGTGCTTTATTGAAAAAGTTGTCTCGCTTTTGAGTTATGGTACTATTTCAAATGATATATACCAGTGACAGATATAATAATCAATTTCAATGTATAGCAAATAATAGCAATGATATTTCATTTTTATAAACTAATAATTAAAGCCCATATTAATGATCGCAGCACTCAGCCGGTTAAATTTACAACACGTATTAGGCATGGAGCATTTGTATTTTATGCTCTCTAATTTGGTATAAAATAGCTTGTTTGCTTGGTGGTGATTAAATAATAATTGATATAACACTAGGCTTTCACAATAATTATTATAATAATGGATTCGATAGTTGAATCTATGGAGAGATGCGGCGAGGCATCCTCCGGCCACTAGGTTGCGTGGGGCACTCTCTCGGTGCAGGGCGTTGATGACGCTCCTGCCAACGCTTCATTCAATCTCGCCTTCCTTATTGTTAGACAATATAAAACAATTTAAATATATATAAATAGGCGGCATTGTTTGTATGTGAAAATGGAAATTTTCTCACATTTATTTGTATAGTCAATATCTATATATATTATATATATAAAATATATATATAATAATATATATATATATAATATATAATATATATATTATCTATATATATATATATATATATATATTTAATACTACTATATATATATATATATATATATAATATATATATAAGAAATATTAAATTTCAAAATATAGAATATATATATATATATTCGTCAAAGAATCATAATACTTGCCCTACACTCTCGTTGTCTCAAGTTAAAAAAGAATATTACTACGTATTAAAACGTATGAAGTGTTAACCTATCTCTCGTCTTTCAACTTTGTCGCTTATTTTGGCTACGATGTGCGTTCAGTCTCAGCGCTTTGCGAGGCGAAATCGTCTTGAGGACCGACCTGCGACGTCGGCCGAAGAGCGCTGCGGAACTTGTTAAAAAAACGCGACGATGCGTGGCGATGAATTTGCGATCATAAGAATGATGTTGTAAAACACATTCACAAGATGCATTATATAAACAAAATGCGCGTGAACGTGTCAACGAACAAACACAATTGTTTGCATTAAAATCTTCATATATTGTATAACGTAACAAAATAAAATGGTAGTGATCTACATAAACTTAAAAATATACTACGTATCTGAATATAACAAGAGGCGGCTCTCCCCTCGCATACCCTTACTGGTGCGTAATCCCATACATAACAAAATCAAATCCTCAGAAAAGTACGTGCGAATCTGGATGACAAAACGTCACCCTAAAAAAAAAAACACCCCCCATGAACCTACGTGAGTAAAAAAATATATATGTCTGTACTGACATACGACTTGAAGATCACGACTCCCCTGCCAAGTCGGGGTTGCAGTTAGTGTAACTATAACTACTTGTCGATCATTCTTAGAATTGTCGATGCACTATATCCCACAAGGGAAAGTAAAGTGTCAATGCAGAATAACAGTTTGATGGTGTGAAGTTTCCGAGAGACCTCAGAACATCCAACCTCATAAAAACTAATTAGGGTGCGCAGAGTTTTGCTGATCATACTAGAGTCTGTTTTTATATGATCACACACAACATATATTACCAAGAAAAATTACTTGACAAGAAGATGCACGATATATTATGTATTTAAAAATGAATTATCATTTTCTGACTAGATCTCTTAGTAATTAGAATTAGACTCAAAAGAGTTTACAGTTTTGATGCAATGAAATAACATGGTCTATACAAATATAGATACGAAAAGACCACAAAATCATTTCCTCCAAAAACACACTCTCCTAGGATAGCTATTATCTGAGTTTAAAATGGTGCCTGTAATCTTTCAAATAAAAAGGTCACGAAAGGTCACGCGAAAAAATGATTGAGATTTGAAGATAGGAAGACAAAGGAATAAAATAAGAACATTATGGAATATGAAAACAACACTGAAATATTTGCAATCACATGCACCATTATTTATAGTTAAAAGGATGAAAGATTTCCGTCTACATCTTCAGGTAGAACGTGGAAAGGAAATCAAGAGACAGCTAACAGACGATAGATTTTCGCTAGTCGCTGGAAAGAGGAAGTTTGCAAATCAAAGTATATTGCAAGTTTTTTAATCGAAATCTTTCGATATTTGTCTCGTGACACATCAAAAACAAACTAAATGCAGATAAATCCAGAACAAAAGAACAAGAGAGTCAAAATGATAAAAAAAACAAGAACACCAAGTCGACAAGTTTGCTTTCGAAGTCACAATCACTAAACAGACACTGGATAAGATCAAAAGAATTAAGACATTTCCAAATCTTCCATTAAAGTTAGGTTTCAAAACTATTGAAAGTTAAAAATCATATCAAACATTCCAAGGGAATGCTATAATAGTTGAAGAAAAGATAATGTGTAAGCTGAAAGCACACAACGGAAAACAATGTACCAGGCAAGATGCAACTTTAAACACCATCTTTTTTAGAACTCCTCAGCATGCTCCACGTCAGTTTAGATAAACCAGTTAATTCCTTCTTTACTAATTAAGCTAAGAGAGAGAGAGAGTAGAGAGAGAGAGAGATACAGAGCGTGGGAGATAAAGACAGATGAGAGAGAAGAGAGAGAGAGATGAGCGATAAATAAAGAGACTAGCTAGAGAAGCAGAGGAGAAGAGAGAGAGAGACGAGAGAGAGAGAGAAGAATAGAGAGAGAGAGAAGAGAGATAGAAGAAGAGAGAGAGGAGAAGAGAGAGAGAGAGAGCCGTGAGAAAGTCGAAGCAGAGAGAGAGAGAGAGAAGAGAGAGAGGAGACATAAAGTCTTATAAGAATACAATGTAGGTCACCATTAATGATTTTGAGAGGAGGAATAGCTCCGAATTCATGATGAATTATAAAGAAAGCAAAGAACGATAATGAGCAGATGATCAGCTTTACAGAAAGTAGACTACAATTTGTACACTTCCCTTTCAGAAAACATCTCCCAACCTTTCCCACTTCTCGATGCCGCTCTAATTCTCACACTGTGACAACCATGCACATTCTTGTTCTAAACTAACAAAAATTGAATTGAAAAACATATCACAACGGTGAGAAGTGCCTCCAAAGAATTGGATTCATTCAGGTACGGAATTTTTAGTCATTTGATATACTAAGCCATTTCTTGAGCCTTTGTTGGAGTACTATCTCGGTATATAATAATTCTGGGGGCAGGTCTCCGACTCCACCCTTCTTCTATTGGATAGGGGAGTCTAAAGGCTAAGAGACTAATAAACTGTTCCCTACTTTTAAATTTCCTTGACCCTCTATCTCTGCGACGTGAAGTTGGCGCACTATCTCTTTCTATAGGTACTATAACGTCAGATGATCGAGGAGTTGGCCCTCGTATTCACCCATGGTCGCCCACGTAGCAAACACGGGTGCCTTGCTCCGCCTGAACTTTGCTGAGTATGAAAACCACCAGATACGTTCATTGTGTGTCTCTTCCAGCCACTCTTCCCGGTGGACTCCTTGCCATCTCTTTTTCCCAACGTAATTTAATCTCCTCTCTTTTAAAAGCCAAGTCTAGCTCACGTGACAGATTGTATTGACCTTGAGTTTTCTCTATTTACTGTTTCTACTTCCCTTCTTGAGAAAAAAATCCAGCCCAGAGTGAGCTAAGTGGTTATGAAAAAAGAGAAGTTGTTGATATTCCCCTTTTACAAAATGAGAAGAACGAATGAGAGTAACCCTAAAAAAAATGAGACAAATATAAATTACAAAAAATAAATTTTTTATATTAAATAATATACTATATATATATAGTAATATATAGTAAAATATATATAGTTATTAATAGATATAATGATATATATAATATATATATATAATAATATAGATTTTACTCTATATATACAGTATATATACGATAGGAGTAGAGTATATATACAATAGTACTATATAAAAATATCTATATATATATATAAAGATTGAGTTACAAAGCATCAACCAACTAAAGTTTTTCGTATAGCAGCTAGTATTTGCGCTAGAAAAGTCAGCCTAAGGACTAACCACGGTATCTAGCGTCATCTATAATTTACGACACAAGGGAATAATATCAAATTTATATTTTCTAAGTAACTTATTTAATATTTTTGTTGTATTACCTAATTGATTAAAGGCTATTTTTTGCAAGTCTATGCAAACATATCCTTTTGGTAATTTAAGGCATAGTGGTGAGAACTTATGTTTATAACGGTAAAAACACAATTATAAGCAACACCAGCCGAAACTTTTAATGAACGTAAAATGTTTGATGATTTGTTTAAAAAAAATATAAAATTTGTTCGAAGAATAAGCCTGAAAAACTCAAACATTCCTTTATTCTTAATGTTATTTATATATCAAACTTTTTATCTTTTCTCTTAATAGTTTATATTGGCTTGTTAATGAGCATATTTCTTCCATTAGGCTTAGGCAAATTTCTATTCACAATATATTTATGTAATACATTAATTTACCACTGTATTATTAATTAAATTGTTTCTTAAAAGTTCATACAATTTCTTTAATAAATTTTACAACCTAACCATTGATTTACCATTCTAGTTGTATAATAAATATAGTATTATATAAAAAATCATATAATACTAATATATATATATAATCATATATATAATAGATAGAATATATATATATTAGTATATCTGTCCTATATATATATATAATCATATATAGTTATATAATATATATATATATAAGAATAATATAGTATAAATATTATAATATAATAATCACTTACTATAACACCGTAAGACTACGATCATTTTAAGATTGTTTTCAGACAGATTCAGAGTCACAGGATGAGATGGTTTACCTTTATTTGGCCTCGAAAGAAAAAATAAGAACGAAACGATAGGGTGGTTTCTGTTCTTTAAGTAAAACAAACTTTTCTCTCTTGTTTCACCTGCACTCAAACCCTTTTATCACCCGCACGCGAACCACACCCCCGAACCCTCGCTCAGAGAACGCACAGGCACCACTCACACAGGAATGTCCTTTTTCCTCACACACTACATGAACGTACACCACAACTCATAAAGATCGGTAGACGTGTAATATCGCATACAATGATTTTATTCCAAGCTAACGTCACATCAGCATGAGACATAGCCTTTGCACCTATGAAGGTGTTCCGGAACACGCTGTTTTCGCATGTAAAGAGATAGGGTTTTCTCATTCTTCTTACTTTCCATTCCCCCCTTCATCTGTCCAGCATAGGTTTATAGCACAAATAACACAGTCCTCACCGTGCGTATTTTTTCAGAGATTGGAAGTGAGATTATAAGTAAGGTGCGCGCAGGAGGTCAGGAAGAGTGTTGATGGATATAGTTCCCTGTGGCCGCGAGATAATCGTCTTTTGACATAATTTAAATATACTACTCTCGCATCAAGAACTAAACAATCGCAGAATATATGAGTCTGATACGTACCAGTTGGAACTAAGGATAGGTTTTCACCCGCATGGAAATTATCTTTTCGGGGAAAACTAAGATTAATAACCAAGGAAAAGCTGATACATATATGAATCAGCCGAGTAGTAAATTATATGCAAAACTAGAAAAAAAAAACAATTTTTTCTTTAAAATAGTAATTATTATGTCTAGAAAAGTACAGATGGGCACCCAAAAACTAATAACAATCGTTTAGAATCAGCGTATGAAATATTATGAAACAGATTTTTTATTTTTTTAACTAAAAGAATAGCCCACAGGGAAAACCGCAAAGATTCAAAGAGTCGGGGTCTCTCGTGGCCTCCTGGGGTACGACGGGGTTGGACTATTCCCCACTCCGGAGTCTTCCGGAACCACCCGCTCTTGTATTTGTGCGCCGGCAGTTCCTCCCCCCCCCCCTACGAAGGTATGAAAAGGTCCCTACCCTCTGTCCACAGCTCCCTCGACCCCCAAATAAAATATTATACGCTGATGATGTAAAAAATTTAGTTTCTGCTCCTACCTATCGTAGTTCTGGAGATATAAAAAAAATTAAAAAAAAATAAAAATTTTTTTTTTTTTCATTTTCCATACAAATTTCATACCTGTTCATAAATATTATCAGTTTTTTGTACTATCTAGTTTTCGAGATATTCATGCGGTAACTCTTTAGTTTGGCCATAATATATATTATATCTTAAATATAATATTATATATTATATATATATTATAATTATATATATTCTTAAATATTTATATATATATATACTATTATATAGATCGTATATATATAGATATATATATATATATAGTAAGTATAATATAATATATATAATATATTATAACTATATAAATAATTAATAATTATAATATATAATTATAATAATATATATATATAATATATATATAATATAAATTTTGTAATTTGGAGACCTAAACTTTTCCAAGATATTTGCATGTTTGTATGAAGATTTTTAAAAGAAATTTTACTTTAATTTTACAGGTTGGAAACAAGGTTTTTGACTAAGATTATTCGTGAAAATGGATAATGTTGAACAGCACGCGTTTGAACTAATTTGCAGGTGTCTTTACTTCTTCGCGATAATGTTCGCATGGGCGAGGTATCTGCGAGTTACGTGGAATTTTCTACAACAATTGGAAATTCCTTTCTTGCGTGACCCAATAATCAATTCTTTAATGTTTGCTTTGGCAGCCTTGTCTTCGTATATAGTAAGAAAAGTTCTTCAATTTTTAGATTCCAATAGAAATTTTTTTTATCAAGAAGATTAAGTTGGCTTAATCTAAATGTTACCCAATATTTCAATGTTTTTGCTGGTCTCTAAGCTTTAATATAAAAGTTTGTAGAAGTTATGTATTTGTTTTATTTCGACTATTTGATCCTTTAAATTAAATTTGTTTCTATAATTTTGCATTTACTAAATTTCAACTCTTACCACAAGATGGTATATTGTTTATTTTAACTTTAAAAGAAGTATGGGTAGTAACCAGGGAAGCTGAATCTGTTATAGGATAATTTGACTCTGATTTACAAACTCTTAGAGCATGGTGACATTAAAATAAAATCTTTTTGATTACCGTTTCCCGAAAGTTTAATTTTACTCTGGTTTGAATCCACTAAAATTTACTCATTCCCAGATTGATTCCACATCCCTGGACAATCATCTTTTTATCGAATCGGGCAGTATTTTAGAGGTTATATTATGATGACGATAATATTACAGGAATCAAACACTTGTTAACTATTCTATTGAAGTAACCAAATCATGTGTAAATATTGAACTATAATGTGTAGTTGAACCGTCATACAATTTTCAAGTGTTTAAAACTTCCTGGAAAGGTTTAAACTTTTAAATTCGTAGTTTCCCTAACTTAAACTGAACAGAAAGCTTAATTTTTTCGAAATATTAAAACTAGTTGAAGAGCATTTTTCCCCCAAAAATGTAAAATGTGCATGTAATTTTCTCAGTGTCTTTCACTAGAAGAGATTTTAATATTTTAAAATGAATAATATTTTTAAGTTAAAATAAGATCGTCAAAATAAATCTTAACTCAAATGTTCGACTTAAAAAAAAGGGAGATAGTGTGAGGAGAAAAATTATGCAAAGAATTATTTTGTAATGGCAAAGAAACTAACGATGGTTTTTTTTGGAAATTAAAGTTTGGGAGTTCTTACTACGATGTTCCGTTTAACTAACCTTAATATTCATAACTTAAGCAATAATTATCAAAAGTGTTAACAGATTAAATGATTTAAAAACGGTAAAAGTATGAATTTTTATTTTTAATTAAAAGCTTGACGAGGTAGTGGGACAATAAACGGACCTGAATTAAAGGCAGTTTCGGACTTTTTTAGAATGTGAAATATAAATCAGAAGACTGTTCCTATGGGTTTGAACCAGTTCTTGCTTATATATTCTACAACCATATGGGAGAAATCTTATAAGAATGCCATTCATAGAATATTCGGTTTAATTTAATTACTATATCAATGCTCTTCACCCTAATATAAGTTTTCATTTAAAATATATTTTTTTTATGGCTTAGATTTGTCGATTTTTTTGAGTTTTGATCGTGTACAGAAAGTAGCATTTATTCCACGGCACCATTTTCAGTAGTTTTTGTGCACATTCAATTTAGCTTGACTATTACTGTTTAATGTGCTCTTAAGGAGTGCTACACCTATGTCTTAAGGATGGCCCATAGGTAGCTTTTATAAACTCGATGGGCAGTTCCTCTCAATTCCGAGATGTTTATCAGTCCAGGTCACCCGTGAAGCGGTACTCTACGAACAGTTCTTCAAATTACTCTTGAATTTATCATACTTTGTCTGAAGAAATTGAGAAATGTTTGAGCAAGTGTTTTGAAGAGGTGTAATAAAATTTCGGATTGAATTCCGATTTGATTCCTACCGGAATTTGTTTTTCTGCAAAATACCTCAAAATAGTTGTTTTAAAATTTTTAACCACTACCATCCCACCTCATAGTACATCTTGTTCAAGCTAAAAAAAAGAAAAGAAAAAACATTGTATCGTATATAATTATCCAACCTCAGACGTCATCAAATATTGTCAAATTTCAGATTTTTAAATTTTTTATTTGGCAATGAACCCACTGCTCAAAACAAGGCCCCGTTGAACCTATAAAACAAAAACACATCAATGCATATGAACTATTTAACTCGAATCATTTTTATGGTTATCCAACCTACTTTTAAAAAATGTAAGTAAACTAGCCGTCATATCCTGAGGCAAACTGATTCAAACCTAAACACTGTTGCTGAAATATTTTTCTGAAATCTGGGCAAAATAGTTTTTTTTTAATTTATTTATTTACATATTGTGACTAGTTCTTTTATCATTTTCTTGTATGAAGAACTAAATTTCCTCAGAATTGAGATATGAAACAATTTATAACCTTGTTTCATATCCTTCCTAAAATATTCTCCTTCCCATAGGAAAAAAATATCTACTTTCAATTTCGTCTCTTAATTCTTATTCACAAAACCAGGTCATTCTTGTAGCTCTATCTTGTACTGCCTGAAGCATTACCTTATACTTAGGTAAAGCGTCCAAACTTCTAACGATATTCAATTAAGTCTTAATATAACCACTATAATGCTTGATCGTAACTTCCTTGCAGAGTAAGCAACATTCCTATCATTTTACTAGCCCTTCTTTTTTTTATATATATATAATTCTAAATTCATTTCTTTTTAAGCACACTCCAGCTATTTTCAATTTTTGTGCTTAATTAAAATTGTTATATATTATAATATATATTAATATCCTTAATGATAATATGAAACACCCTATAATTTTTGCTACTGAAATTTGTTTGCCACTTATCAGTTAAATTTGGCCAAGTCATGCTGCACATCTCATGATTCCCAACAGAGATATCTAATTACCAATCATTTTCAAGCTTATAAACTTGCTTTTCATTCCATCAAACAAATTATTTATATAGATTAGGATAGAAAGTGTAGCCAGTACAGAACCATGAGGAAGACCAGCATTTATCAGCTTAGCTTCCATGTCGATTTATGTCAATAAAGCACTACACGTTGTCTTTTGTTACAAACCAATTTTTTGTTCAGTTAAAAAACTTAACTCTTACCAGTTTTAGTTTGTACAACCGCTTGACATGAGGTACTTTACTATTGTTGAAATTATTTAAATATGAGCTGCCGTACTTTTGTCAAAACCATAATTAATATAAAAAATTCAATTTAAATGATGCGTCTAACAAGTCCTACCCTTCCTAAAATCATTAAATTAACTTCTTCATCCACTCCCATAAAGGGTGAACATTCTCTCCTCCTCCTCCTCCTAGCTTCTACGCTCTTTCTCTGGAAGATTATGCTTCTCGGAGCATTAGTTTCCAATGCTAATCCGTGAGCTTTGCACTCCAGGAAGGGTTTTCATCCCATCAATGGGACTACCATTTTCGTTTCATCTAGCCTCGTTTATCTCTCCTAGAGAATTGGTTTCCAATACTAGTTCTGGAGTTGATGCAAGAAATTGAAGTTCCAGGCTAGTGACATAGTCACCCCAACTCTTCTTACTTGATCCGATGCTGATGACATAATTCTGTAGTAACTTATTTTTTTACTGTTCTTCTCATAAAATCATTAGAATTTTTCTAAATTAGATCTTGTAGATTTTTGACTTCCTTCTTAATCTTTCTACTTTTGTTTCTCATTTTCATTTTCTTCTCTCTCTCTAACACATTTATTTACTCGTGTCGACAGGCAAAAATAAATATAATATAATATATATATATATATTATATATATATACTATAATATAATTATATTATACTATATATATATATATATATATATATATATATTATATATATAGATAATATATATATATATTTAATATATATAATATATATAATATATATATATATATATATATATATATATATATAATTATTGTTTTTTACTAAAATTAGTTTTAATAATAATTGGTCACGCTTGCTGAACTGTTGGATATAAAGAGAGGTGAGATAGATCGAAAATTTCGGTTGTGTCCGGAATTTTTTTCTTGATTTCGGTCAATTCCGGCTCTTACTCAACTGAATAATTTAATCCAACTTTTAAGTAACTCACTGAAGATGTCTTCTTTCTTCTCTTACAAAGTCCCTTTTTCAGCATTGTTCCACTCGAGGGGTTTGTATTTATATTTTAGGGTCCTCATAGTGAGTGATGTACCTTATAGAGGCTCTATTTCACTTCCTTGGTTCAGGATTTGTGCTGACAATGGTGCTATCCACAAAACTATAGCTCATCTTCAACAAAATAGTCCTGTACAATTAAGGACCCTGCACTCTCGGCCATCTCTATTTTCGGCCTCAAGATTCGTATATCTTGGGAGTTTTTGTTATTTTCTCATCGTGGAATCTCTACGCATCCAATATTGCAGCCAGTTCTCAAATCCAAAGCAACTTTCATTGAATCTAACTTAATAACTAAAAGAAAAGTGTGTGACACGTGCATGTGCATCGATTTATTTGTGTGTCTATGTGTTATTTGCGTAGTGACTGTTAAGCTATCTAAAAGTCTAAAATACACAATCATTCAGATGGGACTTTAATTCATATTCATTTTGTTACACTTTCTTAGTGTGAACAATGACACTTTTGTGCAAGTTATTTATATTTGGCGCATAACATAAATATTGCATTTTATTATTATTATTATTATTATTATTATTATTATTATTATTATTATTATTATTATTATTATTATTATTATTATTATTATAACTGTTGTTAATTGTTATTATTGTTAATTATTACTAACATTTATTTTCCTTTTAAAGCTTGAAGATAATTCAGCATAGTCGAAACGTTACAACAATTATTCTTTCATCACATACAATAAAGTTCTCTAGAAAAGTTTCATATATATATATATATATATATATATATATATATATATATATTAAATATATATATATATATAATAATTATTATTATATTAATATTATATTTTTAAACTACACAAAATATATATTTATATAAATAAAAATTTAATATATATAATATATATATATTATATACAATATATAATATATAATGCATAATTAAAATAAATGTTATATAAATATAAGAATTATTAATTTGTTTTTTTCAAATTAGTTTAATAATAATTGTCACGCACCTTGCTGACGTTGGATTAAAATGAGTGAGCAGCATTCTTATAAACCATATATATATATAATAAATAATATATATAATATATAATATATACTATAATATAATCCATATGTATATGGTCTAATATGTTATATAATATATATATATTATATATATAATATATTAGTATTATATAAGTCTTATATATATATTACATATTAATCTTTTATATTTATATATTATATAATCTTATATAAAATTATATATATAATTAATATATAGTTATATATATATATTTATTATATATATATATATAACTATATATATATATATATTATATAAATATAAAATAATAAAGAAAAATTATATATTTAAATGTGTTATCAAATTGTACCATATATTTTTATTTTTTCCCCATGTGGCAACATATCAAATAAATAACATATATAATATCTAATATATATTGTATAATATATATTATATATACTATATCATAATTTTCAATAATATAATATATTCTAAATATATATCTATATATTATAAATAATATACTATATATAATAATATATAATTATTATAATATATAAAATAATAATATATAACCACAATAATAAAATTCCTGATATTAAATAGTAGTTTTTTTGTTTGTATTTTTGTTTGTTTTACTGACCTTTGTGCATATACCTAATAGGCTATTAAACTTGCTACATTGGGCTTCTTGTGAACCAAGCCACCCTATATAAAGAGGATGTAATTTAGAAATCCATATTCGATAATGTTTTATTCAACATAAGTAAAATATGCAATGAAAGTATAAAATGACAAAAAATCCCCTTGTTAAGATACCTCTCTCGTAGACGAATTGTAGTCCAAGCCTTTTTCCAGCGCGTTTTCCACCATTGCCTCTGACTCTTGATTTGTGATCGAAATTCAAGTCGTAGCCTTTTCCTTGAGTTTAATCGGTCTTGCCGGATTGATTTCTGAGAGATATCTGAGTGAGAGATTTTCTATTTGATTCTAAATAATTTGATCCTGAACTTTATCTGACTGAGAAAGAGTAATCACAAAATGACGTTTATATAATATTCACTTTGTGACTATGCTAAAATTTGCCGGCGCAAATCTAGCATCAGTACGACATAAATTAAAATTTACAAAGTTATATGGAGTGCTACATTACTTTCTGCGCTAAACCCGGAGTGAGAAATATATAATTAAAAATTATAACAAGAAATAATAACTAAAATACATGTATAAACTTTCAACCTCCATACATATCCTAATTAATGTTCTCAACAACATAAGTAGACATATAAACATTGAAGCAAAATAAATACAGAAAATGTAAATATTCAAATACGACCATAACTGGTTACACCGAAGTATCTTCTAAAAGGTATATGAAACGATTATAAATGCATAAAAATAGAAATATTTTTATTATAACAGCAAATAAAAAATGATTCAAACACAAGACAGTCAAATTATACCTTAAAGATATAAACAAACATACAAACATTAAATAATAAAATAAAAATGTTTATACAATAATTCTAGATATGGAAACATTCGATTTTCACAAGTTAAAATAGCCACATTGATCGAGACCGTGAATCTAAGGAAAGGTCCAGTATAGTAAGGCGTTCCTAATGTATCCATGATTTGATCAACGCGCACGTAAATTCAAAGCTGTATTACAAGAAACATTGCTTGACATATGAGAGATGAAATTGCTTAAATGCAGGTCCTTATTGACAAAATTTCTCATACTAAAAGGGCGGTCACAAGACATTTAGAATACGAAAAAGACAAAGTTCGTAGTGGAATCCAAAATAATTTCTGCCCTATAATTGTACAAACTTAAAATGATGAAAGAAATCCATACGTAAAGAGAGTTTACATATTAGAGCAAGTGGCTTGAATTTTAGGTCCTATCACTTGAAAAATCTCTTCAATACATAAAAGAGAGTCACAGAACACATTTGAATTCGAAAAAGAATCAGAGTTTCGTAGTGAAATTTCAAAAATGAGTTTCTGCCCATAATCCAAACTCTGAATGATGAAAAGAAATCATGCCGAAAATGAAGTTTGCCATCTAGCGATGAAAATCTCGAACTGTGATAGTGTGAAAAAGGTTGAAAGACAAACCAAAATTAAATATAAATGATATTGAAGTTCGTATGGATAATGTTCGTTATCTGAGTCACTTGGAGTGATTTGATTGAAATTTAGAAATCGTATTTTTCTTTCTTTACCATTGTGATTTTTTTAAAGGAAGGCGTCGATTGAAGTTCTGGGTGTTCATACTCCGGGCTTCACCAATCAAATATAGGCTATTACCTGCTAAGTTGTAGCCCTATCTTTTGTGACAACCCCATATAAAGGAGGTAATTAGAAATACCTATATTGAAAATGTTTTTATTCAAACATAAAGTAAAATTGCAGAAAGTATAAATGACAAAAAGTCCATTCTGTAGCGATACCTCTCTTCGTAGACGAAATTGGTAGTCACAGCCTTTTACAGCGCGTTTTCCACCACTAATTCTTCGTCGCAGGAATTTGTGTTTGTGATTGGAAATTTCGAGTCGTAGCTTTCCTTGAAGTTTATCGTCTTGCGCGATGATTTCGGAGAGAGATCTGATCGGATTTTCTTTTGATTCTAAATAATTTGATCTGAACTTTATCTGACTATGAAGAGTATCACAAAGGCGAGTTCTAATATATATTTCACTTGACTTACATCCACTAAATTTGCATCCGCACAAATCTACCATAAGTAGAACAAATTAAAATTTTTACAAAGTTAATGGAGTTGCACATACCTGTCTAACATGACATGAAATGACGAAGATAGAAAGGAGAGATATCAAGCGTTTATTAATGTCACCATGACAGAAAACGGTCTAACTATGAATCTTTGACGGGAACCATTACTGTATATACCAGGAGACTAATTTTTAATATTTATTTACCTGACAGATTTTTAAATGATATAAAAATAATAAAAATATTATTATCACTGTTTACAATATTTTATACCAGTGTAAACTGTATCAAGATTTGCCAATTACATCTCACAGATATACACAATTTATACTTGGGGTAAACGTTATCATTTCGGGAATATTTTTTTTAGTTAAGAATAATGTTTTGGAAATGATTTTATTTAATCTAAGAAAAAAAATCATGTGGAAGCTTAATAAAAACCAGAATGATATGATATTTCATTAGAATCATACTAATCTACTATTTTTCTGATGCTCGCAGCAGAGTCGCGTTATATTTTCTTTTGGGGCATGTGAAGATCTATTAACCAGGAATTGGTCAATGCAAACTTCGTTATAGAGTTGTTCTTTCTTAAGACGCTACAAGTCTCTAAATATTTGGGTAGTGTGAGTTTCACTTGCGTTTCAAATGCTCTATGTCATCCTTTGTTGGCATTGTTTGTTTTGAGCAAAGTATCTAATGCAGTTTCATAAACATTCCACATTTCGTATTCAAACTTTATAGGATAAGTACAATTTTTCCTGTTAGGACGGCCTATCTATATCAAGATTCGACTGCAGTTAAAACCCTATCAATAGGCATAAATGATTTTAAACAGGCAAATAATGGATATGCAAAGAGATATTTACATCTATTTCAAATATTCGTTCGGTTCCGTTAGGAAAATACACTAACAGAAATGAAAATAAAAAAATTAATGACGAAAAATTTATATTTTGATAAATTGCATATCTCGAAAAATTATAGATATCGGTGAATATATTGCTAGTAAATTATTTTCAGTGTTTTCCGCAATGCTATGTAATCAGGAATAATCATAATCACTCAGAATTTTTTTGATAATAACAATAATTTGCTGCCAGATTAACATGATAATTAGGGTTTTACCAAATATCAGAATTAGCATATTATTATTTTGTATATTGGAAGACTTACAGTAAATGGTGTAAGAATAATAAAGAATGTCCTGAGATGTGTGAGTGCTTTACAATAAGTTCGCTTATAAGATATGAGCTGGCACCGGTTCTGAACCGGTTCAGAAAATCGGTAGTGAACTCTTCTGCTGTTTGATTGAACAGGAAAGCGAACCGGCAACTAACTCTTATGACAAAGCAGAGAAACATTTGTTATTATTTTGTCAACTCGCCACAACATGCAACCAATCATACACTATTAAAAATATTTTGAAACGACCGAACAGCATTAAGTGAAATGGTAATCCAAGAGTTTAAAGAAATTCCAAACTGGGTATTCGAAGAAAATATGAAATATGGTTATAATATAATTAAACAATTAATTAGACATTAAAAGAAAATACATTACTGAAAATACATGCTTTGATTTTTACTCTGTAAATGAATGGTTTTTAATTGATCATTAAATGGAAGAAAAGTTACAAATTAAAATTATGAATGACAATTTTCGTAAAAACTTATAAATGAAGAAAAAGAATTAAAACTATTCATCAATAAGGAATAAATGGATTGTGTTACTGAATATGGAACCCAGTATACTTTATATTAATAAATATATAATATAATATATATATATATATATATATATTATACATATATAGAATATGTAGATTTGACTTAGTAAACTCATATAATATATATAAATTAATATATATTTATATATATACTCATATATATATTATATTTATATCTATCATAATATATAATATATAATCTAATATATATATATATATATATATAATATATAATAATATCTATATATATCATATATATATATTAATATATAATTATATATATATATATATTATATATAATACATTAATAAATATAATACTATATATATATAATATAATATATAAATATATATTAATATACATATATATATATTATATAGTAATTATATATATATAGTATATTATATATATAATATAAAGGGGAAATATAAAGCTTGTAATATTTGAATATTAGCCGTTTTAAACAGAATCAGAATCCTCTTCTCTTTTGGGCATCGTTTAAATTACAAAAGAATAGAGATTAGGGAGAAATTTGCGCTATCTCTCTTCTTCATAGTTATCTAATTTTTAGCGCTTAAAATTTACTTTTATCGTTATAATCATCGACGAGATGAAATAAGTGAAGCTTTGGTGAGCCGGTTTTAGAATCGGAATCTGGGTTGAAATTCTACCGGAGTCAAGAGTCTGAATCGGAATTGGTTAATTTTAGAGGCTGGTTTCTCATGTTCAAATGACATCTCGATGAGTTTGAGTAGGAATAGCTCTGGAATCGTTTAGAGTGGAACTAAGAAGCAAATTTTAAGCAACGGATTTCAACTTAGCATAGTAGTCCAGACCGTTTTACTACATCAGAGATCGAGAGAAGGGGGAGGAGGAAAAGCAGAGTTGAACATTGCCGAAACCGGAAAGTTTAAAATTGTGGACCTGCCACCAGGTACTTTAAAATGGACGCTTTAGTTGAGGTCGTAAAAGACCGGATACTTAACCTTGGATTTTAATTGAAAGGAATAGGAATACTTTTAAAAAAATTTTTTGTTTGTGGTTTATTAGCGTTAGGAATGAGATAACGAGACAAATGCTAACGACGAAATTATTGCAGTTTTAATTCAAAATTTTGATTAAATCAGTCCAGTAATGATAAAGTTTTCTATATTATACTTATATTATTCTTAATTCAATACTGCAGAAGTTACTACCCTCACCTAAGAACATCGAAAAGTTTGAGGTAGGACAACGTAGAGCTAAATGTACGAGTATATAATATATAGTTTAATATATATAATAATAGTTATATATATATATATATATATATATATACGATATATTATATATTATATAATTATATATTTATAATAATAATATATACTTATAATATAAATATATATATATAAATCAAATATATATATATATTATATAATATATATATATATAAATATTAATATAATATTATAAATCACCACAAAACAGTCCTCTAGCTTTTTATCAATTAACTTTTTTTCTGTTCAGAATTTGATTAGAAAGACCGTAAAAAAATATCGCCAGAATTATTTAAAAAAGTCTGTAAAATTTTAAATCGTCCGTGAAATATCCTTGCCAACTGTAGCAAAAATCCTTTCAGGAATCACTTTCAATAATCATCATGATCGTAGACCAGACAAGGCCGATCTGGCGCAATCATTCTAATTTATAATTATATATTATATATATATATCTATAATATATATATATATAATATTATATTAAATATATATATATATATATATATATATATATACTATACTATATATAATATTACTAATATATATATATTATATATATATATATATATATAAATAGCTATTATATATAATTTATATATATAATATATATATAATTTATATATATATATTACTATATATATATACTATATATATATTATTATTATATATATATAATAATATGGTGTAACTAAATAACTATATATATATATATAATATATATAATATAATATATATATATAATATACCTCATATTATATATACTATATATATATATACTAAACATATATATATATAATATATAATGGTTTAAGTTAAGTTACGTTGCTACATATAGATGTTAAATAACAATATACTTACTATTTATAGATGTGACTTTTATTACAAATAAAGCGTTTTTTGACTTATAAATAAAAATGTGTTCGGATCCTGCAATTGATATGGATAAAACTGTCAATAATAAATAAATATCATATATAAATATATAATAATATATATAGAACTTTTTAGATAATTATAGAAGTCATTAAGATATTTTTTTTCATAAATATAATCTATTATATATATGGGAAATTAAATTTACAGTTTCAGAGCCATAACAATTTAAATTTAAAATATACATTTTGTTCATATAAAATATGTGTTGGATGAAAATTTCGGATAAAAATTATTAATTTACTGTATGGTAACATAAATTTTTACTGCAACGGAGAAGTTATTGAGAGGAAAAACACATCGAAGCAGTATTGTTGCTGAATCATCGGCACAGTATTAGGAGATAGAGGACATATTTTAAACATAAGTCGAACACATTAAAAACAACACATATTAAACCAACGGCTAATCTTTTAGTACTAATTTTTTTATTTTCATTCGTAATTAGTTTCTGGGGATGATTTTAACTAAAGTAATCCCAAGTAAACAGCAAGATGCAAGTCGTGGTTCTCTCACCTTATGTGTAGCTACGGGGCGGGGACTGTTCGTCCCCGTCTCCTCGGTTCGAACTACGTAGTATAAATATATATATAATATATAAATATATAATATATATATTATACTATAAATACTATATTTGTATATATTATATAATAATATATATATATATATATATATATAATATATATACCTCATATATATTAATATATATACTATATATTTATATATATATAATATTATATATATATTTATATATATATACTATATATATGGTAAAATTACTTTCGCAACTAACTTTTTTTTGTTTTTTCGATATTTTTGGCTTCGATTAATCGAATCGATACTTTATATCGATACATAAAATCGATATTGGTTAATATCGATACATATATATAATATCATATATATTATATTAATATATATATATAGATATATAATCTTTAATATATATAATATAATATAATATATATAAATATATATATATATATATATATATTAGTACTATATATTTAATATATAATATATATTATATTATATAATATATATAATATATTAAATAATAATAATATATAAATAATGTATAATATAATATTTATATATATAATATATATATCTATATATACTTATACTATATAAATATATATACACTATATATCTATATATAATATATATATATAATTAAATCCAATGTCCAAAAATGGTTTTGAGATTTATAGAGTGCGAATAGATTGTTGCGATAAATGTCCAAAAATTATTTTTGGGATTTATTGTGTTTTGGGGTATATCACTAACTAATACCCACGGGTACACCAGGAGTCGGTCTCTCGGCCTCTAGGTGACTACGGTGACAATTCCCCCTCCGGGAGGGCCTCCGGAACCCCGCTCTTTGTCTTTAGGTGTCGCGGAGGTTTCCTCAGAGCGTCAGGCCAGTATGAAACTCTCCCCTTCGCCATTCGCTCGAGCCCCGCTAAAAAGTAATACTCCATTTTAGGGGGCTAGTGACTACCTCCATTTTGTGTAAATAACTTTTGCTTAATTCTATGGTTTGCAGACAAATAATACATCATTAAAATGAATATATAGGAAGCGCGACAGCATTTATTTGGAAAATTGACGAAACGCTAAAGAAATCGGTAAAATATAGTATATATATTTTAAACCTATATATTTATTTTCACATAATTTGCATACTAAATTATGAGCAATGTTTTGACAGCAATAAATTTCCTACACTGCCAAAAAAATGATTCATCGAAGATTGGACACAAATTTATCACCTCGAAATTTTCAATGGATTTATAGTATTTATTATTATATATAGTAGTATATACCTAATATTGAATGCAATAATCTAAATTATTATCACTTAGCATAGTTATATTTAAGAGATGAATATTTATGATTATGTATATAGCTATAAGTATGTATATATATATTTGTACTATATTTTATATGGTGTCTGTATGAATAATATATATATATGTATTGTGTGGTTGGGTGTGTGTGTTTGTGTGGGTGGTTGTGTGTGTGTGTGGGTGGCTATGTAAGCAATAAAGGATTAAATGTTTACGGTTCACAATCAGAAACAGCTGTATGCGGAAAAAGCTATTTACCTCCAACAAATAATTTTCAAAATTAATTACTGGTATATCCAATTAATTTAATGTATCTTAACAATAATTATTTTTCGAAGCTTGATATCCCGGCACTAATATATATATATAGATATATATATATATATATATTATATATATATATATATTATAGGTGATATATATAGGTAGTATATATATTTATATGTAAGTGTAGTATATATATATATGAATATATATGTAGTATATTATATATATATATAATATTAGATCTATAAGTATAGAGAGAGAGGTAAAATGGGCAATAAGAACTTATTTAATATTTTGGCTTTATTTTATAATATTTTATACCCTTTTAAACCCTCATCAGAAAAAATAATCACTAAGATAAAGGAGGTTAAATCTCTTCTTTCGCATCAAAAGGATATCAGGTAAGTCCACACACACACACCCATATAATATATATATATATATTAGATTACTAGTATTTATATATATATATATTATATAAAGTATATATATATATATATATATTATAGAATAGAAACTTAGTGTGAGGTAGTATATGATTATATATATATCCCATTCTAATAATAATATATCGTAACATATATATATTATAATCATAATATTATAATATATGATATAGAATATATATAATGATATATATTAATTATATATATTAGTATATATAATATATAATATATATTCATGATATATATTATATATATATATATATAAGTATAGTATATATAATATATATATATAATTATATAGTATAATATATAATTATTAGAGATATATAATATATATATATATATATGATAGTAGTATATATAATATAGTATATGTAGTATATCGTCTTCGCATGAAAGCTAAGATATCTAACGTCATTGTTGGGTGAAATACTGGTTTGTGTAAATACATTAAAATAATTTTTCAGCTTTTTCGCAATGAATTTTTTGCCTTTATTCAACCTCTGAGCGAACGAATTGAATTTTTTTTTACTAAATGATACCTTTTGTTGATATTTTTTAATATTGTAGTTTCGAACATAAAACCTAAAAACAGCTAAAAAACTTGTGCAATTATATAATGAGTTGACCTTTAAAAAAGTAATTGAAATAGTTATGATTATTTAAAAATATATTTTTTTCGTTTAATCGCTTTTACAAAATTTTTCTTTTGTTGCTTATGCCTTTCTTGCTTTAGAGCGAGCTATATATATATATATAATATATATTATTATATATATATATTATATTATATATTATATATATATATAGTTTATATTTATCATATATAATATATATATTTATATATATTATATATATATATATATTATATGTTGATATTATATATAATATATTGATATATATATATATATATAATATATTATATATAGTAATCAGTGCAAATAGGGTGTCCCCGGCTCGGATTTTTAATGTAAAATCACAGGAGTATAGTCTCTAAAAAGAATTATATGAAGAATAGTGAACCGAAAATTCATCGCTTTCCGTCTGTTATGGAAAAAAGTTACAGCTTCTTAAAAGTTAAAAATCCCATATGGATTTTCTAATAAAAAAAATTAAATAAGTATATAAATATATAAAAATAATAATGAAGCATTAAAAAACGAAATAAAAGGAAAGAAAAAGTGATGAGTCGCACTGCGAATGAGGTTAAAATTGTTCTCTAGGATGGTTCTTGATGGGGAATAATGATGTAGTGTGTGTGGCTGCGTGCTCGGTTTGTGGTGAGCCAGTCCTAGTTCAGGGTTGATGGGATGAGAGATTGTGGTTACTTCTACTGAGATGTTTCTCTAGTGTATGTAGCTCTATACAGAGAACTTATCATAACCTGACTAAAGTTAACTGAGACTAACGCGAAGGAGTGAAAAGAGATGGAAGGGGAAGTCTAATGGAGAGTCTTTAAGCTTGTGTGAGTGCTATACGGGACTTTTTTTGCTAAGAAGGAGAGCGCGGAGGGTGTGCGGGGTGTCGTTGTTTCACAATTTTCATAAGGTTACTACTTCAAAATCTTCTATTCCTTGAGTGATGGTGTAATGATGAGTGGGAGTGAGGCGGGTAGGGGAGGGAGGGTAGGGGAAGAAAGGACACGATAATGGAGGGTAGAGAAGGTCAGGGGGATTCGGGATGAGGGCCAGGGGTAGTATAGGTGGTATATAGTATATATTAGATATAGGGTAGTAAGGGTAGTAATTATGATACGAGGAGTAGGAGTAATGGGGTGAGGTAGTATATATAGTATAATATGTATATATATAGTATATATATTGATATATAATATATTAATTAATCCTGATGAAATTTAAAGGGAAAATATAAAAGACAAATGAGGTTATCCTCTTTAATAATGCAAGATAAATGAAAAACTGTTTATCTTCGAAATAACAGTAATATGTCGATACATAGATATAACAAACAATATTATAATATGGGCTAATATATATATACATAATATATAATATATGATATTATATAAATAGTATATAGTATACTGTATATGTATGTATGTACTGTATATATGTATATATTAATATATATATATGTATATGTAGTATATTACTTCTGCCTGGCCCACTCAATTGGAGGCCACACGCTTGCCAGCCGTCTGGGCGTTCCCATTGTCTATGGAGGAAGATTAAGAGAGAGTCCGCGGGGGTCTGAGAGGGAGCACAAAGGAGGTGCTGCTGGTGGTTCCGGTGGAATTGCGACATCTGTGTGCAGGTTGTGGGAGGTGATAGTTGTCCGTATTTGAATTTATTTTATATGTGTATAAAGTTTGGGTGTGACCCTGAACTGCTCCGGGCGAGTTCAATTTGGCCTCTTCTGACAGTGTTTTTCTTCTTCTAGGGTGGAAATTTTGTGGGGATAGGGTTAGTTTATCGAGTCTAGATGTAGCGCGGTGGCTGCATGGCGTAATGTTATTAGTGGGAGCGGTTTTTGTAGGTACGTGTTTAAGTAAGTTGTGTGTGGATATGTGTAGAGCCTTGACCTATGGAGGGGGGGGATATATGTTGTTAAATATTGTAGAATTTAGCTGTTAGAGGTGTTGGTTATTTAATCGTGTCGGGGAGGTTGGAGAAGATTTGTGACATGAGTGGGTGGATTTAGGGTTTTCTGTAGAATTGAGTCCCACCATCTCCAGGTGATTGGATGATTGAGGATATTAGTCTCGTCATGTAAATGTTGAATGGGGGATGTTTTAGTACATCCAGTGATAATTCTAAGGGCGGTGTTTGTGTGATTTGTAATTTTTTTGAATAGATTTGCAAGGTTGGGAAGCGGGGAAGCTGTAGTTTATATTTGTTTCTAGAGGAGCTGCTTTGTATGTAGTTGTAAGGGTGGTTTGTCTGTGCACTGTTAGTTGTGCTGGGTATAGGGTCGGAGGGTGTTTAGTTTACGGCTGGTTGATGAAGTGATTTATTGGATGTGAGGGGAGAACGTTTCATGTGTGTTGTAATAGGCTGAAGGTCTAATATTTTATGTTTTGTTTTAGGGGAGGGGATATGTTGTTCAAAAAACTTTGGGTTGAATTGAGGATTGCGTGTGGGGTGTTCGTGAGTTATCGAGGTATGGAGGATTTGAGGGGGGAGCGGTCATTCTATTGGAGAGTAACCAGTCGTTTCTAATTGATTTGTATCATATTCTGGGTGTGCAGAGTGGCTGTATTTACGTTTGGATGTTGGGAAATGACGCTGCGTATGTGATAAGTTTGGTGAATTGGTAGGTAGGGATGGGCAGGTTCTGCTGTGAATAGATGAAGGGATTTATATGGCGCCCTGTGGGGAGCCGTTTTTGTTAATAAAAGTGGGAGGAGATTGTTTTTTGTGAGAACTTTGGCATAAGGTTATGAGGAGAAGAATTAGAGACCGCCATTTTTTATCATTGTTTCGAGGGTGATTGCAAGAATTTCTGAAATCGAATGAATGTGGGGAAGCATCAAAGGCTGGGCTTAATTGAGGCCGATTGCTGTGAGAATAAATATGGGGATGAAAGTTGCGGAGTTGATCGGCCTTGTGTTAGTGAGGATGGTCAGGGCTGTAGGTTGTTAGAGCTGGGTTGTGTTAAGGCGGGGTGTTGAAGATGGTGGGAGGGGGTGATGAGGGAGGATTTTGTTTACAATCAGAGCTTTGTCTGGAGCAGTTTGACTGAAGAATGGAGAGGAGAGAAGTTGGCGGTAGAGGGGGAATTGGGGTCTTTTTTAGTTGAGTTATTCGGGAGTAAGTAAAGCTTGTTCACAGATTGGTATAATAATTGAGTTGCCGATAGAGAGGTGTTGATGAGTTTTGTGATACGGTCGAGGTTTGGCTTTTCACTGAAATGTATTTAAAATTCAGTTGAGAGATTGAGTCTGGTCCTGTAGGCTGGGTGCGGAATTTTAAGGTTTTGATAGTTTTCTGATACCTTATGATGTAAACAGTGAGTGGGGGTTGTGGTACCTGAAGGGAAGTTTTCTGATTTGTTTTTTTATTTTTCTGGTTGTTGGGTGGGTTGGTTTGCGAGAGCGAGAGATATTGGCATAATGTTTTGCTAGTACGGTCTGATTGTTGTTTCTGAGATGGCGAGCGATTATCGAGGGAGCCGGGGGATTCGTAGGTGGGGGTTGTTTCGAAATATAATTTAGTTTTTTAATGATTTGCCAGGTTTTCTGTTATCAATGCATGAAATGTTGGATTGTAGGGTAGTCTGAAAACTTATTAGTGAATGTTGGTGGTGTTTGAGGTGCTGATTTGGTATTCGTTTGTTACTTATGGGTTAGGATGAGTGGGGAATATGGTGAGTGTGTTTCGAGAGAGTTTCTTTTTTATTTAATGATGTTGGCTAGGTTTCAGGGGAGAGGTTTGGGGTTTAACAGGATTTTCTGTGGCTTTGGCAATGTTTGCTGAGAATGGAATCGTAAATACAGCCCTTTCCGAGTGAATTAAGGCGATGTGTAGGGATGTTTGTGGTCATTGATTGGTGTGGGATTTAATGTGTTTGATATGATCAATGAAATGCTCGGCCGTTACTTTTTTGTAGTTTTGTGTATGTTGGTAATCCCTTTGCATAAGGATAGGGAAGGTGGTCTGAGGTAGGTGGTAGTGGTGTCCCAGGTAGTCTATGATGAGAGGGAGAACAGAATTTGTGACATCTGGGGAAGTGGGGGATTTGGTTTGCTTGGGAGGGATTCGAGTAGTTTTGGAATTGAGGATATTAAGGGTTTCCAATTCGTTTTGGAATGGATACCCGGGTCGGAGGGTAGTCTTTATAGCAGGTGGTGTGGTGAGCATTATGAAATCGGCCTCGAGAATTAGATTTGGAAAATGTGGATAAAATTGATAGGGGGTGTTGTGAGGTTGTTTGGGGGTGGATTTGTGGGGTGGTGGGGGTGACGAATATAGAGGTTTGAAAGTGTTTAGAGTGTTATTCAGGAGGATGGAAAGGATTGGGATTCTTTTATTATGGGTCCGGGAAGTAGGAGTGACGGTAGTTAGGGGTTTTGTTGTGAATAAGGGAATATGTATTGTGAATCAGTGTTAAGAGGAGAGAGTGTT
Source organism: Trachelipus rathkii (assembly GCA_015478945.1). NCBI lineage: Eukaryota > Metazoa > Arthropoda > Malacostraca > Isopoda > Trachelipodidae > Trachelipus > Trachelipus rathkii. The sequence goes on along the minus strand of JABUQX010031006.1, from coordinate 34,169 downwards.
GTGGGGTTGGAAGGGGGAAAAAATGAAGTCGATAACCATAGAAAGGGAGAGTGGGGTGTTTTGGGAGAGGGAGGTTTGTAGGATGGCAATGTGAATGTTGTGTGTTTAAGAATGGATTAAGTTTTTGTTTTTATTATGTAATCCGTTAATGTTAATTTGTAGTATATTGAGTGGTTGGGTATTAGTTTGGGAGGAGGGGTTTTTTGAAATATCTAGAGGGGTGTTGCAGAATTGCGCAGGTGTATACTATGTTTTACTGGGAGGATTCGGACTGGGAGCAGGTTGAAGAGTACTCCATTTGGTGGCATCTTTCCAGCATTTGATGCTATTTAATTTCCGAATATTGTTTGATCAGAATGGGCAAACATATCTGAGGATCTCTTCTCTCGAATCTCCCGACCGATAGAGCAGTAGTCCTCCCCATCAAGATAGGATAAAGGGGATGATAGAAAAGGTAGACTAGAGACATAGATTGATAGAGGGTGAGAAGAGCATTGTAATAAATTAATACGACGTGGGCCCGTCGTCAAGCCGCTGGCTCCTATCGGCAATAAATCTCCCTGGTGGGTGGGGGATGTGAGTGATCTTGCTGTCTCGGACCCGGGCCGAAGTTCCATCTGGAGGGGTCCCACACAGGGACGAGGCAGCAGTGCACCGTGAAGGGTGTCACCATCCGAAATATATATTATATATATGTATATAATATATATATATTAATATAGTATAGTAAGTAATAGATTGATTATAAGCTACTATTATTATATATAATATATTAATATATAAGTATTGTTGTGTGTGTGGTTTTAGAATTTTTTGTGGTGTTTGGGGGTGTATGGTTGTGTGTGGCTTGTACATGTAAGGTCTTCAGAGATTTGAACTTTCGAGTTCTATGAAAATGGGACGGAGAAATGCGTGATTCACCACCAAACATGAAGCTCGTCAAGTGGCTTCCCCAACAAATGTAATAAGTATTATGAATATCCTTCTGTTTTAAATGATTCTGTTAGGTGGCACTTGGGAAAGTTTGCAAGCAAACTGCTAATCAAATGCAAGACATTTAGTGCGCTAAAACGTCATTTTTTAACTATTTGAAGATCCTGAACTGTGCATCCAGGGGAAATTGTAAAAAATGAAACGCATCCTCGATTCGTGGATGTTCAGGTGCTCTTTTAAAAATGCAGTATACAACATTCAGTAAAGGAAAAGAATTGCAGTCAATATATCCATTAGAAGCATCCCTAAAAAATCTCTCAAAAAAGGGAAAAAAACTGCTAAACAAGGCTGCTAAAATAAAAAGGAAAAAAAAAATATTTTACTACGGTTTTTTTCTTTTTGTTATTTTTCTCTTTCATTTCATAACAGGTTTTTCATTATTTTTGAATATCACTACACATTTCAAATAATTAGTCACAACAAATAAGATAAAAATGAAAATTTGAAAACTAGGAAATGATATTAAAATATGATTAAAATAGAATGAACTATAAAATGCTTGAACTTCAAAATAGTTCTGAGCCATCAAGTCCTGAGACAAGAAGCAATGGTGATGCCATTCGTTATCTGAAACCACTATTTGGTTCAATTTTAGAATATAGTACAGTATACTATATATATATAATATGATATATATATATATATATAATATAGTATATATATACTATATATATATATATATATATATTATATATATATTATAAAAATTAGATATATATATATAAATATATAATATATCCTATAGAATATATATATATATATATATTATAATATATATATATATATATATATATATATTATATATATATATATTATATATATATATATATATTATATATATATATAGTATATATATATATATATTATATTATATATATATTATATATTTATGTACTATAATATAGGTTGATAGTACGATGAACTTATTGATAGTACTAGTCGTTATATATATTATATTACTATATAATATATATATATAGTATCTAGTAATATTAGTATATATATATATATTATATATTACTATATATACTTATATATATCGTAATATATATATATATTATAATATAGTATTACTATATATATATATTAGTATATTTATAGTAATATAGTATTATATATATTTATAGTATATATATTTATATTCTATATATATATAATAGCTATATATAGTATATAAATAGTATATATAATATATATATATATATATATAATAGTATTATATATATATATGATATATAAATATATATATTAGTATATATAGAGTATAGTAGTAGTCGTTATATGTAATAGATTATGATTATATATTAGATAGTGCATATATGGATTAGTATATATAGTTAATATATATATATCATTATATATTATATATATACTATATATTATGTTAACTTATATAATATATATTATATATATATAGTATATATGTATATATATATAGTATATAAATTTATATATATATATATTAGTTAGAATACAATAAATATTCATATCACATCAACATCATTATTAATTATATATATATATTAGATTATATAACAGTTATAATTATAAGCTAAGGGAGTATATATATATATTCATTATATATAATATATATAATATGTATAGTATATTATATTAGTATAAATATTTATATATAATTATATATATATATATTATATAGTATAGTAAATATATATATATAATATATAGGAGGGTTGGAATAAATAGATATATAATATATATATATAATATTATATATTAATATAATTAAATATAATATATATATATATATATATAGTATATATATATAATATATATATATAAATATACATTATATATTATATATATAATATTATATATATATTATTTTATGTATTATATATATAGTTATATATTAGTGATATAGTAATATATTATATATATATATATATATATATATATAATATATATATATATAGTTTGGGTTTAGCCGCAACTTGGTGCCACGCCTCAGCGGGGACTGTAAGGCGAGCAGGCTCGGCGGCATATGCCGGCCAGGGCGGCCTATGGGGTGTCATGGGCTAGATGATCGGAACATATAGCTTGGTTGCAATTGGAGGCAGCAAATTCTGGGAAAAAGATTGGTGAGGCAGATCTTGCAGACAGAGGATCGCTGGTACTATCGGCTCAATATCGAGTGATATTTAACGGGCGTTGATCCGGGTTTTACATCATCGTCCGGTTCTTATATTTTCTGCCGGGTCGCCGGCCTGCCTGATGTGCATTTATATATTTATAATTATATATAATATATATAACTATATATTATATATTAATTATATATATATATATTAGTATATTAATATATATTATATATAAATTATATATATATATACTATTATAAATATATATATATATATATATATATATATATTATATATATATATATATATATAATATAATATATATATATATATATATATATTATATTATATATATAGTATATTATTAATATATAAGTCTTTATTATATAATTATGTGATATATTATACTATATTATATATATATTATTATATAATTATATAATTATATAATATATATATATATATATATATATATATATAATATATACTAATAATATATATTATATATTATTATATATATATATATATATATATATATTTTATTACATATATGATATATATAATTATATATTACATATATACATATATAGGGGTATATATAGTATGTATATATATATTATATATATATATATTATATATTAATATATATTATTAATATAATAGTATATATATATATTATTAATATAATAATCCTATAATATATATATATATTATAATTTATTAATTAATATATATATATATCTATATATATATAGTATATATATATATATATTATATGAAAATATATAATATAAAGAATATAATCACAGGAAAATTAAATATATTTTTAAGAAAAAATGAATTATATACGTATATATATATATATATATACTATAATATATATGGGTTATTGTTGCAGATTTGAACTTTAACATGCTGATAATAATTCGCCCCATTGTCAGAAGCAAAAAATCGTGCTACATTAACTATATATATATTATTAGTATCATATATTATATTAATACTATAATATATATTATATTATATATTAATATATATATTATTATAACATTTTATATTTATTTATATATATATATATTGTGTATATAATATATATATATATATATATATATATATATATATACTTATAATATATATGTATATATAGTATATAATTTATATTTATAATATATATATATTATTATATATATATATAGTTAATAAATATATATATATAATATATAAATAGTATATATTATATAATAATAAATAGATATATATATATATATTTATATTTATTTATTATATATATATTATATAGTATATATAATATATATATGATATATATTATTTATATATCAAATAAAATATCTAATATAAATAATTTCAGAGATACAGTATTAAATACATTGTCATCATAATAAATACATGTATTTATATTATATATTTTATTATATTAAACTATATATATATTATAGATAATATATATCTTATATATATATATATAAGTATATAATATATTATATATATATATATATAATATTATATATATATTAATGGTTGGGTTGAGGGCTTGCTCATCGCGTGTTATGAAAATATTTGTTCAGCCATTACACGATTGTACTTGGGAAAAAAAAAAACCGGGGGGAGAGGCGAAAAAACAGGGTTTTATCCGAAAACTAACATCTATATAATATATATAATAATATATATATTTATATAGATACTATTCAATGTATATATATATTATATATATATGATAAATTATATAGATATATATATATATCAGAAAGTTGATGTGGGCACGATTGTTGCATTAAATACCCTATGGAAGCATGCGATAATTATCTTTAAAAATAACGATGTTTTATGCTAGACGGAATTCTACACATCGTATATATAGTATATATAGTATATAATATAATATATATATATAATATAATCTAAATATATATATATATATATATTATATATATTATATATATATATATATATATATATTTATATATATATAAATATATATGAGTATATATATAGTATATATATATATTATATAATATTAAATATATATATAATATATATTATATATATAGTATATATAATATATATATATATATATAGTATATATATATATATAATATATTATTATATATAATCTCATTAGTCATAATAGATACGCAAAGTGTGTAAGATATTTCTGAAACTCCTAAAGAAGCATGGCACTGCTAGATTAGTTAACAACTTGAATATAAGTTATGGAAAAGAGAGAGTGTATTATTATTATTATATTATTATTATTATTATTATATATTATATATTATTATTATTTATTATTATTATTATTATTATTATTATAAAATCATTTCAAATATATTTAACAGTATTATTATTATTATTTATTATATATTATTATTATTATTAACGGAAACGGTTATTTTTTTCGGAAACACTTTATACGCAGAAATTCGAAATTTTTAACATACATTTCAATGACACAAACCACGACACGTTCGTAATTCGTGTTCGTCATTAAATCACGTGTCTTGTTGGAAATAATACTCTGGCATATCACTCTTTCAAGCAATTTTAAAATTAAGATTGGAAATAAACTTCTTAATGATCGTTTTAATTTTACTATCAAGCGAACCATATATTTTAACAAAATTTCAGGTTCTTAGTTACATATTTATGAATTTTAATATGTGCAATTGTTTTATTCATCACGATTAATAATAAATAAAATAATAAATAATAAAATAATAAAAAAAATAATAAATAAAGTAAATAAAAAATAAATAAAATAATAAATAAAATAATAAATAAAATAATAAATAAAATAATAAATAATAATAATAATAATAAATAATACTTACTACACTACTACTACTATACTACTACTACTTAAGTATAATATATAATTATAATATATAAATAATTTTATATTTTAAAATAGAAAACGTCAATAAAAAAAAAGTCGTAAATAATATCCTGACATTTAACAACGATATCATAAATAAAAATAAATATAAAAATAAGTTATTAAATATTTTCCAAAGTAATTATAATGAATGCGATTAAAACATGGTAAAATAATATTCATTCATAAAACCCTAATTATTTAAATGCAAGACGATTTATAATATTAGATAAGGGATGGTGGATGCAGTTGGTAAAAACTACTACTAATATTATTTATATAATTATACAACAATATTAATATTAATTAATAATAATAATAAATTATAAATAATAATAATATAATATAATAAAATATATAGATAATATAATATAATATAAATATTAATAATAATAATCAATTATTTAAATAATAATAATAAGAATATTGATAATAATGATAATATAAATAATATGATAATAATAATAATAATAATATATAATAATAATAATAATTAATAAAATAATAATATCATAATAATAATAAATAATAATAAAATAATAATAATAATATTATATACTATAAATAATAATAATTAATATAAATAATAATATTTAATAATAATATATTAATAATTAATAATATAGATAATAATAATAATATATAAATATAATAAATTAATCATTAATAATAATTATATATATAATAATAATAATATAATAATATAATCTAATATAATATAATTATAATTAATACTATATATAATAAATATATATAATCATAATAATAATATAGATAATAATAATATAAAATATACATAATATATATAATAATATAATATAATATAATATATAAGATATATAATAATAATATAATAAATAAATAATAATATAATATAGATAATAATATGATAATATAATTAATATAATTATAATAAATATAATAAATAAAAATAATAATAATATAATGATAATAATAATATAAAATAATAAATAATAATATAATTAATAATAAATAAATATAATGATAATAATATACATATTAAATAATAATATAATATAATAATAATATATAATATAATAATAATCATATAATAAATAGTAATAGCCAAATTTCTGTAAAAAAAAATACATATTCAAAATTATAATTTTGATATAATTATAATATATAATATATATAAATTAATATATATACATAAATTATATAATTATAATAATAAAATCAATATGTAATAATAATAATAATTAAATATATAATAATAATTAATATAATACATATATTATAACATATAATATATATAATAATAATAATAATAATAATAAATAATAATAATATAATCACAATAAAATAATAATAAGATATATAAAAGAATATGAATAAAATATAATATAAAATAAAATTAAATAATATAATGATTATTACTGATCGAAATAATTTAGTATATAATAATATATAATAATATATTCATAATAAAAATAATATTCAATAATATATATAATATATTATATATAAAAAATAAAGATAATACTTATAATAAAATAGGATAATATAATAATAATAATAATATAATCAAATATAGATAATAATGATGATTATTTTATAAATAATAATATATAAAATAATAATATATATATGAATTAATTTTATATGCATTGCAAATAATTAATAATATAAAGCTATAAAAATATAATAATAACCCTAAAGAGTCTATAATAATAATTATAAATAAGATAATAGTAATATATCATAATAATAATATAATAATAATTAAGATAATATATATATAGCTGATCTAATATAATATAATAATAATATATAAATAATAATAATGAATATAAAATAATAATATAATATAATGATAATAATATGAATAAATAATATAAATAATATATTATATACCGTATCTAGATATAATAAATTAATAATAATATAATAAATATATATATATAAAAGTACAAATATAATATGAGATAAGTAATAATAAATATAATACTAAATAATAACAAATATAAATAATAAAAGATGAGATGCATATAACTAGATAATTTGATATTACATAATAGATAATATAATTAATAATTAATATACACTGAAGTATATAAGTATAATAATAATAATAATATAATAAAATAATATCAAATATAATAAATATAATAATAATATAATAATATATAATATAATAATATCAAAATAATAAATCAGTAAATCATAAATTAATATAATATATAATAATAATAATACATAGATCTATGATAATTTATATATGATATATATATAATAATATAATTCTAATAATATAATAAAGCATGTAATATATAATATAATAATTAATATTATATATAATAATAAATATAGGATAAAATCAATAAATAATCAAACTTTAAATAATATATAAATATAAATAATGAATAATTTATATGATAATCATAATATTATATAAAAAATCATTATAAATATATAATAATATAAGAATAAGTAATATATAAATATATAATATAATCACTAGAGAGATAATATAATAATATACATATAATATATATAATCAATAATTACATAATAATAATCAATGAAATTGATAATAAATCAATATAAATATAATAAAATATAATAACTATAATAATCAATAAATAATATATGATAATAATTATATGATAATCTAATAATATAATAATACAATAAAAAATAACAATAAAATATAGATATAATAATATAGTATAATATATGAATAAATAATAATAATAAATAATAATATAATAATATTAATATAATATTATATAATTCAAAATCAATAAATAAAATAATAAACTATATAAATAATAATAATAATATAATCACTATAAATATATAATAAGTAATAAATAATACAATAATATATAACAATAATATATTTATTAAAATCATAAATCTGAAATGTCAGAAAAATCATAATCGTATATTAATATTATTTGAAAAAATTTCTCAATAATAATATATATAATTAATAATATAATATTAATAATCAATAAAATATAATATAATAATATAAAATAATAATTAAGATGAATAATAATATATAAATTAATATATATCGATATAATCACTATAATAGTTACAATACAGTATATACAAATATATATATATACTAATAATAATAATATAATTACATAATAATATCATATTAACTATAATATAATAATAATATAATAATACATAATATCTAAATAATAATATAATATATATAATATATAATAAATTAATAAAAATAATAATATAGGTAGATATAATATAATATATATTACAAAATATAAATATAATTAAAATATTATAATAATATATATATATATACTACATACAGAATAATTAATAAGTAATATATGATAATAATGAATTTAATATAATAATATATTAATAATAATATATATATAAGTAAATATAGATGATAATAATATAATAATATATAATAATAATAATAATATATGAATTATAATAATAATATTAATAATAATAATATAATAATAATAATATCCATAATAAATAATTATAATAATAATATATCCTTCTAATAAAATAGATATGAAGAAATAATATATTAATAAAATAATCTTATAATATTCATAGATCTCATTAAAAAAAGGATTAAAATAATAATATAATTCAATAGATAATATATCAATATAAATATATAATAATAATGATATGTTAATGCATATTATAAATACAAAGCATAATAATTAATCGAAATAAATAATAATTATACATAATATAATAATTAATTATATAATCAACACAGCTTATTAAAAAAAATAATAATAATAATATGTAAATTAATAATATTAAAAAACAATATCATCTAATAATTATACATAATAATATATATATAATAATAAATTTATAATATAACCATCATAATATAAATGAATAAGTATAAAATATATAATAAATAATATATATAAATAATATCAATAATTTATAATAAATAATAAGATATATATATATAATAATTATATAATATCTACTAATGAATATATATAATAATAAATTAATAATTAATAATTATAGTTATGAGAATATATAACAACAACAACAACTGGTAATAATAATGAGATGTATATAATAATATTATATGATGAATGTAATAATATTCAATGTAGATAAATTAGTCAAGAATAACACTGATGTAGATAAAAAATAATTTTATTTCAATAATTAGATAATAAATCAGACATCTGAATGTAATAATATATGTATAATAATCATGGTAATAATAATCTATAAATAAGTTATGTTAATAATGTAATAATAAAGTATATAATGTATATATAATGAATGTTAATTAAATTAAGTGCTAATAAATAATTAAACCCAAACTGTAATCAATAATAGGTGTAATAATATATAATTATATATAGATAATATATAATAAATATATAACAATAATAATAATAATAACATACATATATAAAATTATAATGAATAATAATCATAATCGAAATGAAAGTATGAAAAAAAAATATAATCAATAGATCATATAAGAATCATGATTAATTAAAATATACATCAATAATAATATATAAAATATAATCAATAATAATATAGATATGAATATTATATAATAAAATAATAATAATAATGTTTAAAAAATAAAAATAGATTATTGACTATATTAATAATAATAGATACACAAATAAAATATATATTAGATAATAAAATATATATATATATAGCAATAATAATATATAAATATAATTAATAATATATAATAAAAATATATAAATCAATATAGATATATATATAATATATAATATAATAATAATAATTATATAGATAATAATATAATAAATATAGATAATAATAATTATAGGATAATAATAAATAATAATAAATAAATGATTATAATTGCTAACAATGTTAATGTTATTAGTAATCTTATAATTACAAATTGATGATAAAGGTACTGTAGTAATAATAAATATAATATATTTATAGAATAGAAATTAATATTAATATTAATAAGATAATGTATAGATATTAATATATAGATACTTAAATAAATACATAATAATATTTTGATATTTAATAGTATAATCAATATAATAATAATAATACTACCTATCAATAATATATATTAATAATAAAATATATGATTAATATAAATATTAAATATATGATAATATATATAATAATAATGAATAATATAATAATAATATATATAATAATAATCCAATACTAATTATATATATTAATAATTTAATGAATGATAATAAATCAATAATAGATATATTAATTAATTAAAAATGATAATGATAATATCATAATAATATACTATAAGAATAATAAATCTAATATAATATGTAATATAATAATTACTAATAACAGTAATTAATATATAAATATGATAATATATAATAATAATAGCAACCAAATTTTCAAACTAATGTGCTAATATATTTAAGAAGACGAGCAGCTGAAAGGAAATGCTCTTGCTCTCGAGGGAGCAAATCGAGAAAAACTACAATATTTATAAAAAATGATTTAAATCCCATCGGAGAAGCGTTTTGGGACACTCTTCCAACAAGTGATGGATGCGCTTATCTCTACACTAAAAGTATTCGACATCAAATACATGAAATATACAAAGACAATAATCACAAATTAAGATCTGCGAGATTTAGAAAAAATTATACCCAGTGTTAACTATGCCAAGATTTATGTTTTTTTATCCTAAGTGGTGGGAATGGGTGAGAGGTATTCTAAACACTCTAAATAAGGTGTACGTATGCATTTCTGATTCTGTACTGAATAAAAACGAGGATAGGAAGCAAAGAAAATGGGGTCCATAATGACCCCCTCAACTATTACCATATTCGGGATATCTTAAATTGCGATTTGGCGGTGGCTTTGACTCCCAATAAAAAGGGGTGATTTATAACTCCACCCCTTTAAAGTATCTTTGTTTTAAAAGGGTAAATTGCAATTAGCAATGTACTAATCGAAAGTTTACATTGACTAAAGACTCGGCACTTTGGAAGCTTTTTTCTTATCTTGGAAGTTTCGATATTGATTTACTTGGTTACTTAAAAGCTCTTGCAGTTCCGTAGAATAGAAACGTGATTTAGCTTGATAAGGACATTGGTTTGCCTCCTCAACTAGGACAAAGAGTTTATTAAGTCGGTACACATTATTGTTAGGAGTAACTCCAACACAATTAGTTACATCAAAGGACTTATCACTTGCAGGAGTCATTCTGTTATTATTAACATTTGAGGTAATTTTCTTTATATATAATATAATCACAAAAGTGCATTCTTTTCTAAATATAAAAAACATTCCTCTCCAACGCTTTTTACCTACAAAAAAGTTTTTCGCATTGATATTTATATAAGTTTTTATTGATGTTAGGAATGACCAGTGGAGATTTATGGTAGAAATGCATAGGGGTACCAGTCTATAAAATGTATAAATTTTAGAAGTTGTGCTAGAATATAAATACTTAAGTATTAATATATATAGTTGAAAAGCGAGGATGCGACCTCTCTGCCCGCCGCTCCTCCCATCGGTCTCAACCCCTGGGAATATTAAACCCCAATTTCGGTTTAATAATTGATGCGGAAGTGGCCATCATTTCAAGCCAAAATTATGTGAGTACCTTCCAACTGGTCAGCAAAAAAAAGAAAGAAAAAAAAATACAATATATTTTTTCTCTTGTTAAAGGTTCTGCTAACCTTGACAGGTTAATAACAGGAATAAATGATTAAATGTCACCTTCATTAAACTTGCTCACTGACCTACTAATTTTGATTTTAGACCGGCAGCTAACGAGGTTTCTCGATGTAGTATCTTATTCAATCCAGGAACTTCTGTTCTGTGGAATTATTTCGTATTCTCTGTTTCATCTTCCTAATTTAGCTTCCATACTTTAAAAATTTGCTAACGCGCTCAGTTGGTGATAAAAACAAACAAACATATTTCTCTTTGGAAGTTCAGATTGTATCAAACACTCTTTATAACTTAACAAATTTTATAATTACATTATAGTCTTTTTATTACTTTAAAATTAATTGCTTTATCTGTTTTAATAAATAATACCCACTTAAGGAATGTAATAAAAAAAATGCTATTATCTTCTTCAAATAAATTACAACTATCTTTCTGCTATTCAAGCGGCTCTGATAACTTACAACTTTTTCAAACTTTCTAGAAAAAATATGACCTTACACACACACACACTATATATATATATATAATATATTATTATATATATTATATATATATATAATATATATATATATATATATAATATATTATATAATTTATAATAATATATATATAATATATTATATATATTAAAATAATTCCTTATGCAGAGAACACCACTTTCGCATAATATAACCACAATGAAATGAAAAAAAGGATGTCACCAAGACTTTCGTGTATTATTCCACACATTATTCAAGATACTGTGTGGAAAAATGGAAAAGAATACGAGAAGTGCTGTGATATCCTTTATTCATATCCTTGTGGATATCCTCTATCTCTACTCTATCTCAATATATTAATAATATATATATAATATATATATATATATATATATATATATATTATTATATATATATATTATATATATATATATCATCGGCTGCAGAGCCCATTCCTAACACCCCCCTCCCCACTGATTTAACATAGAGAAGAATAATCCTATATATTATTATATAATATATATATATATATCAGTAGGTAACATAAATCGGCCCATTATGGTAGGACAATTTATTTTACAGTTACGACTAACTTGAATTACAACCCGAGAAAAACATTATTAAAAAATATTTAAAGTTTTGGTAATTATAATAGTAAACATTTGTATAATAAATATTTAATATTCAATTTCAATATTCATCAAATTTAGAAATGGATTTTTACGATTTAAAAAAAATTTCGAACTTGTTACCGTATGTAATATATTGATAAGCTGTTTGGCTTGTGGTTTATATTTATTTACTCTACTGTTCATATAATATATATATATATAATATATAATATATATATATATAATATATATATATTATATATATATATATATATATATATATATTTATTAATATATTATATATAATATATATATATATAGATATATATTTAATAATAATAATAATAATATAATATTATATATATATATATATATATATATATATATATATTATATATAATAATATATATATATATATATTAGATTATATTATATATATATATAAAATTATTTTATATATATATATATAATAAAATCACCACTCACGGGCTGAACCCTTTTCAGAACGGGAACAAAAAATAAAAATACAGAAAAAAACCAATCAAGCCCAAAGCTAAACGCAAAAAATCTCTCAGGTGACCGAGCAGACGTGCCTTTAAGAGAGGAAGAATTTAAATGCCAAGTTGGAAAAAAACAGATGGGCAAGGAGTCCACATAACAGAATGCATGGAAGGAGGCGTCACTTCACGAACGAGAGTTTTGGAGATACAATGAAAATGTTTATGTTTTGTTCACAGGTGAGTACCGCCTGAACTGACACAAAATGGGGAAAGTTGGGAGGAGTTATTTTCCAGAAGCTGTTATTATGAAAGTAGAAGTGAGACGTTTTTAAAAAGACGTAATGAATTTCTCCAAGGTTTGGTCGTCACCCACCGCGGAAATCCAATCAAAGTCGGCCAAGAATGAATCGGGAAAAGTTGGAAAACAAGAGGCAAACTCTAGATATATAAAAGAGAGCAGAATTTGAAATTTGAGTGGAAAGAAGAATGGAGAGTGAGTTATCGGCATAAGAAGGAAGAGTGAACAGAGTTAGAGTACAGTTGAGGAGAACATTGAGGAAAAGTAAGAATAAAGTAGAGATAAAACATAATAAAGCAGAACCTTGTGGAACAAACACCACAATTTAACAGAAAGGAGGAAGAAGTCGCCTTCCAATTAACGAGTTAGTACCGATATTGACGCGATCAGAGAGAAAACTTTACAATAGTAAGCAAAGAGAAGGAGGAAACCCAAAGGAAGGGAGCTTTGGGAGTAGTGACGCATGCCATATCCAGTCAAAAGCTTTCGATATGTCGAGCGCTACCACACAAGACTCCCCATAGTCCCTAAGGGCAGAAGACCATAAATCAGTTAGATAGAAAAGTATGTCGCCAGTTTACCTCGAGCGTCTCTAGAATCCATACCTGATGATGAAAAGAAGGGGAATGAGACTCCAGCATGATCCAGGGGAAGTGAGGAGTTTTTAAGAAGAAGTTTCAAAGATTTTAGATAAAATACCAAACACTAATGTGAGCTATAGAGCGTATTCTAGAAAAAGTAATTCAGAGCGACTACCCTTTTTCGGGATTGTCTCTACATACACGTGCTTCCAGTCGCGTGGAAATGTATTAGCATAAAGAGTGAGTTGAACAAGGACAGGCGCCAGCTCAGAGGCACACTCCTTTAAAACACGGAGAGAAATACCACCCGGGCCACAAGCCTTCGTGACATTCATAGATCATAAGTAATCACAGGAAGAGACATAGGAAACCTGGAGAAGGAGTAGCGGGAGGGATGCCGGAATCGTCCATGGTAGAATTAGATGAAAAAAGGAGGCCGAAGATATTATCCTTTTCATTAGGGGAGTTGGCTACAGATCAGTCAGAGCGAATAAGTGGAGTTAAAGGCATATTTACATAAGTTATTAGATATGATTTTGGCAAGAGGCAAGAAAATTTTATCAGTAGGGAGAAACCAAGTGCGGTTGGGCGCCACTTTTCTTTTAGGTGAAAGGTGTTTTAGCCTGTCGAAATAATTTCCCTGCCAATGATTTCCAAGCTGAATGGAAATTAATAAGAGATAGGAGAACCAGAGTTTTTCCCATGACCGATAGGCAATGTCTCTTTCCTGAATGGCGCATGATGAACAGGTCCATCGAACCATGGATTTGGGGAGAAAAAATAATTAATTGAAGTGGAATGAACTTGCTCATCTCCTCGAGTGATTACGCCTCTGCCTTTTTCAGCAGTTGCGAAGCGTTCCTCCAAGTCCAAAGCCAGCGATTCATTTTAAAAGGATATCTTTAGCACAGAACAGAAGAAATTGAAGCAATGCCCCCAAATAAGCCCGATTAAATTGACAAAGTACGTTTGGGGTATGGCCCCGGAAGATGCTTGGAAAAAAAAGTATTATAAGCAAGAGTACGAGATTGTGGTCAGAACTACCGATAGGAGGGAAAATGACAGGTAGTGAGTGAACACATAAATCGACCCAACCTCTTGTTCAAGAATTTGTCAGGAGGAATCTGGAATGTGTCATGGTTCTTTAAATCAACCTGTTCCAGAGCGTTGGTAGGAGAAACACGAAATTTTTACGACCTCCTCCCCCAGCCAGCATCAGTGTGAGAGAGCCCAAACCACTAAGAACTTTGTGGTGTTTGTTGGAAACCCCTAAATAGAAAAAAAAACCTAGGCATTTGGGTGTAGAGAAGGAAAGTAACCAGTCTTATGAGACAAGAAGGTAGCAAAGTAGCTAAGATATCTCAAAAAAGGAAAGTGGAAAATCTGTTCCATTTAGGGAAGCCCAAGTTCAAATTAGAGCAGTAGGCAGAAGACACAAGATAGTGAGTAGTTAGTAGTAGAGTAGTTAGATAGTAGTAGTAGTAGTAATAGTAGTAGTAGGTAGTATAGTAGTAGGGAGAAAGATTTTTAAGCCCCATATAAAATCAAAGTTAGGAGATATTCAAGAGATCCAGAGACGTGT
This sequence comes from Trachelipus rathkii, assembly GCA_015478945.1. Taxonomy (NCBI): domain Eukaryota; kingdom Metazoa; phylum Arthropoda; class Malacostraca; order Isopoda; family Trachelipodidae; genus Trachelipus; species Trachelipus rathkii. Next base: position 17,452 of record JABUQX010031006.1, on the reverse strand, counting down.
TTACCAAGAGTGTTAATGTCTTAATATAGCGCACCCAGACCTCCACCATTCATCGGAAATTATAAAATAATTATAGTTGGAGATATTAAGTGATTTGGAAAAGTATCTCTTGGCTAGCTAGCGTCTAAAGACCGTTAATAAAATGTTATATATATATATATATAATATATATATTATATAATATATATATATATATATTATGATATAATGATATATTATTAAAAAATAGGTATACATATATTATTGATGTAGATCTATAAATTCTAGTGAAGGAAGTCAAAGGGATGTGTATGTCCACTTGGTTATTCCAATGTTGTAATAATGGATGGAGTTAGGAAACAAATTAGAGGTTATGGGAAAGGCAAGGGAAAGGTGTTAGTTTAGGAATGATGGAAGAATGGGGAAGAGTGGAGGTACCTAACTTATTATATGCCGATGATTTGGATGTAGGAGGAAAGCTTGAAGAGTTTGATAGGTTTGGTAGAGGGGTTTGATTTGCCAGGGTGTGTAAAAGAGAGGGGGATTTGAAAGTAAATGTAGGATAAGAGTAAGGTATAAGATGTGAAAGTGAGGGAATCTTCCGCGGTGTGAATTTAGATTAGATGGTAAGCAACTGGAAAAAAAAATTTTTTCTGTTTAAAAAATTAGGTTACAATATGTGGAATGAAAACGCCGAGAGAATGGAGATTGTTCTCCAGCTGCCATTTACAAGATTCTTGCTGGGAAAGTGGATGTGTGCAAAATATATCATTGGTGGATGTGAAAAAGAACCAAGTCTTGAGTGTGCTAGGTTTTTGCATGAGGGTATATTGTTAAACTGTGTTTGATAATATAGTAGTGAATGAAACTATATAAGTCTGATAAGAGGTATAAATTCTAGGAAGAAACGGCTTCCATTTTGTAAAATTCAGAGAGTGCATAAATTGTGGCGCCTGCGAACCTGAATGTCCCAATAACGCAATTTATGAAGGTGGTGTAGAAGGAGAACTTGCCGGCATAACTGAATGGGAATAAATGGAAGTAGTACTTTGAGATGGTGGCTCAGATTGAAAGAAAAGAAATATCTTGGGTTGGATTTTAAGGGATGGTATAATGGTTGAGTGAGCTTCTAGGAATTTGGACCGGCTGGAAAAAGAAGGGAAAAGATGGAATTGAGGTCAGGTTATATGGAGATGCTTAAGCAGAGAAATGACGAAGCGAGTTGTTTGTGCAAGAACAGCGAGAAAGAAAGTTGGGCCATAACAGAAGGAATGCGGTGGTTTTTGGAGGGCTCATGGTTCTTGTGCGACTGGCCCAGGAAGATGAACCCCACATTGACGGTTACCACGTGAGGGTCCCACGTAGCAGTTACACGTGAAGCCCATTAGAGGAATTAAGAATTTTTTTTTCTGGACTGCGAACGAGTTTCCTACTTAGGATATATTCTTTACTACTTTTTTCTCTTTCCGAGTGCAATGCCGGCGCACCTCAGCCCCCCAATCTGGGTAGAGAGAAGTGGATGATTTACTATGATAATTATATAATTATATATATATATTTTATTATACTATATATGAAGAAAAATATAAATATATATATATATATATATATAAACTATAGCTATTTAGATAAATATATATAATAATAATAATATATATATATTATATTTGTTAAGTAGAAAATAGACCAGAGGCCTCTGAAGGAAAGTGCACATAGAGTGGTGCGGGAAAAATCCACAGAGTAGAAAAAGTAGGAAAAAAAGTTTTTTTAGTGTTTGAAAATACCGAGTTGGCAGATTCGAGAAGAAATGAGCACAGTCGTTAAGTCAATGGGTGTAATTGAGCTAAAAGTGATAAGGTGTTCGTCTTGTAAAGAGAAGATAATCGAATGAAGAATGTTAGAAAATAGTTGCTTCGTTGCAAATAGCTAATTAATACAAATAGTGGCCACTAACATTTCAACCCAGATAGAAGAGAGAGTGGCGTGAGGAGTGTGGGGAGACTCGTGAATGAGTTTGATTTGGATACGAAAATCCAAATAGAACCCCCCCCCCCCCACTTTCTCTTAAAAAAAATAACCTGTTGGAATGGAAACTAACCTTAGATATATTAATGCAATTCGTATTTTTCCAACAAGAATGAACGACCTCCTAGATTGCCCAAGAAGCCAAATAAATTAATAGAGCTCCCTCCAGAACAATAACTTCTCTTAGATACTTGTTTTTATGAGAATACCATCAGGAATCTTCCAAAAAATATTGGAGAGAAAGAAAATTAAAAAAAACTACTTGAAGTACTCCATTGTGGAAGGAGTTTGGATTGTGTGTTTTCGAGGAAGATGTTGTGGTGATTTTAAATATAAAGAAAAAGAAAGTAATACATGGTTACGATTAATTTTGAGGAATATTATATATTTATATAGTATATATATATATAATATATATTATTATATATATATAATAATAACCGAATTCGAGTAATCCGTAATTCTCCCTAATAATCCGAATTTCTCTTATATAATATGTGACGGCCAGCTATGATAATATATATAATTATAATATATATATATAATTTAAAATTATAACTATTATATATATCCAGAGAAGTATTCCAATAATCTACCTAGACGTAATAGTTGGAATTTAGTAACATCGAATCGTTTAAAGTAATCTTCGAAGAAATACAATTACTGATAAACAATTCTTCATAACTTTTCGAATAAATTGTCAGAGATAAACATACCAGCTAATAACAGCATATGAAGATTATGTTTAAAATTGAAACCAAATATTAGAACAATCGCCATTGAATAAATCTATTTTTCAATCAATTAAAAAAAAGGTGACTGTTCGTGCTCGGAATTAAATAATACGGAATATTTTTTGTGTGTGTGAATTAGCCTATAAAATTGTTTTATATTGTTGCCTTTGGCATTCTTAATTACATTTTAAAAGTATTCTCTGATAAACGAGCAACTTTCCTTTTCCATTCTCTTTAAAATTGCTTAAATTTTTATTTATTTAATCTCATTTAAATCTAGTATATATATATTATATATTTATATATTATTATATTCTAAAAACATATATTATTAGTAATTAAAATATATTATTTAATATTATTTATATATTATATATATATATTATATATATATATAGGTTAATATATATAATTCTCTTATATTATATTAAATATTTTACGTTGAGATTTGAGTGATAAGAGAGATGTAATGAGATAGTAGGAGAGAGTCGAGAGAGAGTAGTTTTTTGAGAATATTTAAAATAGTTTTTTATAAACATTGTAGTTCCTTCAAGATCATGCATTATAATATATATAATATATATGATTTTTTAGGAACTATATATATATATATATTATAGGTTATTTATTTATTTATATTATCTATATTATATATAATAATATTCATAAATAAAGGCTATATATATAATATAAATAAAAATATATTAGAATATTTTATTGAAAAATAATAAAATTATGAATAATAATAATATTGTACAATATATTGATATTATTATATATGTTTTATATCATTACACAACACCACAAGATAACACCAGTGCCAGCTACAAAAGGGTGCAAATTTTCTGATTGCTTTTCTAAAAATAATTACAAAGAAGAAAAATAAGGAAAATAGAATAAGTGCACTCGTTCTAAATTTATACGTCCTGGCGAAAGTATAAGACGTATAAGTAACGCCCTACTCTTGTTTGTAAAATAGTTGAACATACTTACCTTACTCTAATATTTAATACTCGTTATTGTTCAATCGAAAACATATCTTCCAATGATTGTGATCCTTGTTTAAATGAGGAGATTGAGTATAAACTGTGTTTCTATATAGTATGCGGAGATACGCAATGAAGCTAACATGTTTCAAATATTTTTGTACCCTTTTTGTATTTAGTCAGAAATTTAGAAAACGTATAAAAAATAAAATATCACCAATTTTTTAATTAAATTAGCTTCTTATAGAAAATATATTACTAACTTTGAGCAATAAAATAATAAATGTTAGTGGGAGATAAAAGCGTGTTTTGCTTGAAAAGATCCGTATGAATTATATAATTTCTAAAATTTCATTTGAAAAAAATGTTATGACTGTGCACAAAATTCTCGTTTTGAAAATATTTACGTGGTGATGATACTTTATAATATTTTTTATCTGCCTTTCTAATGAATCCCCAATATAATTTCATATTTTTGTTTTTGTCTTTAAAGTTGTAAAGATATCCATTATGCTAACTTATTAGTGAGAGACCAAGAATTCACTCTAACCTAAAAAATTTTTAAGTTCATTTTCCTCATGCTCTTGACATATTAGGTGTAGGGTACACGCAACATTATGATTTTTTGAAAAAAAATATATTTGTGCATCTCCGTAGAGTTGTAACATGTTTGAAACAAGAAAATTTCCCATTAATTAAATGATTAGGTAACAAATGAAAATTTAATTTACTCTACAAATATTTTATTTTTTCTAATAAAGAGATCCCCAAATTTTTTTTAGGAATCTTCATTAAAATTTTAAAAATTCACGAATCCATACAAAAAATGTAAAATTAAAAAGTTCATGATCACTCTCCTCTCTTACTTAGTTCTATATTTAGCAGCAAAACTATTATTGTAAATAAAAAAGAAAATTTTTAAAAAATATAATATCAATTTTACTATTTTTTACCAATAATATGGTAATTTTGGAGAGCTACAAGACCACGCAACATAACAGGAAGACGAGTCCAAGACACCACGGATCTAATAATAGGTTTGTTTTGTGTTTTAGAGTCTACGATGGTATAACAACTGATGTTAAATATCTTTATTTTAATTACTGCCTCAAATTGCTTTAAAAAAGGACCATCTTTTGATTGTTGTCTTTTTATACTATATCTTTTTATCACAGATGTTATGCTAGGATATAAATTCAAAATTTTGTGTTCAGTCGGATTCTCATCATCACCTCACAACAGTTCTTATTATAATATATATTTAATACTTATTTATATATATATTATCTAACTATGTATAATAATATATAAATATATTATTATAATAATAGGATTATTAGTATTTAAATGACAAACAATAAAATTAAATTTAAACGACTAAACTATATAAAATAAATGTATACAGATGTCTGTCATCGCAACAGTAATAAAATTAACAGTTGTAGAGCAAGATTCAATATAGCGAATAATTTATATATATACGGTATAATAAGCACATTCATCAGGTTAATTACTATTTTGAGAGAAAAAAAAATCAAATTATCTTATGGCTCAATTAACGCCTCCAAAGCGTGTTCTCTGTATATTTACACTGACCAATTATTGCACGAAGCGTTATTTGGACAGACTGTAGATATTCGCATTTCAGGTCGTCACCACGAATTATTTGACAATATTTGCAGTTTTTTAAAACTAAAAAATCGAAACGAATCATTTTAAGGATAATGGTCGCGTAATATTGAAATGAAATCATTTTTTAATTATACAGTACTCCTTACATTTAAATATATATGATTTTTTGAAGGTTTTTCTCCATATTGGAATTGCACTATATTTGAGAAATTTAATTGTTAAATTTTGAATATTTGTTTTTGATTGCTAAAAAAAAGCTTTTCTATACCTAGTTCTCTAATCCTTTTCATATTATTTAAATAAGCAATTCTTTCTTTCTTATCTTTCCAATATAAAAAACTCTTAACTCTTATCTTAAACATATACGCTTACTCTTTATATCTTTACTATTTAACATTATATCATTAATTATCGAGGAGGATAATTCAAGCTAATACATCATGTTTCAGATTGGCGTAAAAAGTACGCCATTAACAAGTATACCTATCCAAGAAAAGTGGTATCAACATATATGAATACTTTTTTTCTATTATTAATCTGCTTCGAGTTACTTAATTTAGAGGGTTAATTTAAACCGTTTAGTTCCCATGATATTTTCTAAAACAAGAGCATTTGACAAATATATAATAAGTGAATAGGTGTATTACACTATTTTCGCCAATAGTCTTTTCATTTGCATAAATTTGCAACTTTCTAAAAGAGCAGTAGAAGCGAATTATTTGTTCTAACTAGTTTCAACTTAGTGTCTTAAATTATTGATTCCCTTTTTTACTATTTAATATTGCAAATTTTCATATTTGTTCGTGAATACTCATTTATATAAATTAATAACAAACACACAGATAAATCATAAAGTTTTTTCTAGGTAAGATTTTAGTTGTGAAAATCTAAGTACATTTTAAAATAATAAATAACACTTCTCATATTAAACTTCTAGGAATAAAGTTACAAGTCTTATTTTCCATAGTAAAATTAAATATATATAATTTTACAATGCAAAATATTTAAAACTTGTTAAAAAGTGTTGAAACTTGTTAAATAAAATTTCAATAATGTGTTTAAATATATAATATTTTTTTTAGCAGTAATTATTAATATTTCTCAAAAGAATTGAGTTTTTTACTGGTCGCAAAATGCCCACAATTTGTTAATAAGACATTGGTGTGGAAACTACATAATTGTTAGTGGTATATCATTGAATGCAATTTCAAAAAGCATGATTAAATTATTAGTGTTAATAACAAGAACAAAGCGAATTTGTTAATTAGTTTTGGGTGTTATATAAACATGTACATTTATTCTTTGATTATGAAAATCTTTACAATATAATTATTTGCTTTTAACTTATACGAGACTATTTTCGATTAGTTATGTGAAAAGCTGTGAGTATATCTCTAATTTAAATATTATACTTACTAATTAATTAAAGATTATTATGCTTTTAAACTAAAACAATAAAATATAAAAATAAAAAAATATAAAATAAAAAATATTATTCACATTTAAATTAATATTACTCTTTAAAAGTAACGATTTTTATCACTAGTATATTTTCTTCTACATTGTAAATCTAATTTTATATAATTCTCTTATAATACATTATTTACAAAGCCGATTTTTTTATTAGTGCATTTGATAAATATTACTAACTCTGCTAATGCCTGTTATAAATGTGACAATTTCGAATCTGTAGAGCATCATCATTCAATACTTCAACGGTATAATTATGGCACCGATTTTTTTTTCAATGATAAATTTCAATAAACTATTATTTTTTTACTTGTACTAATATCATGGCTTATGTGTAAAAATACCTTATTATTTATAAAAATTAATTTATATCTTTCAGTTACAAGTAAAGAAGTACTAACTTTAAAGCTTTACGAAAAAAAAAAACTTTCATAAATTTTTGACTGTATCACATTAATATTTAACTTGAAAATTATTTAATTAATTCCTTAAAATTGAGGTTTTAACAGTTTATTTTTTATTTTGAATTTGAAAATTAATCAATATGAAGCTGAAAATGAAAATAGGCTAAATATGTAAAAATAGCAGAAAAGCGAATTTAATTATATTAGTTATTATTGGTGTAGTCTTTACAATCACTCGCACGTATTATTTAATGAAATTATTCTTTAATCATTTGTTTTATATACACAAATAATTATTTACACCATAATAAATATCGATTCCTGAAATAAATGAAATTTTAACTTCAAAATTACGCTCTTTTTTCTGAAAGTTTTCATACATTTAACAAATTTCAAATGAAATTTTAAAGATACGATTTTTCCTAAAGTTTTGATAGCAATTGAAAGTATAATTTTATATAATGTAAAACAATAGTGGTAACATCTGAATTTTTATATATTACTATGGTATTTTCAGCATTGTGATATAAACTACAAGAATGTGTATGTTATTCTATCTAGAAATTGTTATATATTCAGTCACTGAATATGTTAATAATTTTATCAGTGTGACTATAATTCTGACCGTTATTATCTTAATGATAATATCCAAACTAACTATCTAAACTATCACATTAGTAACCAACACACTATCTTCATTAGTTGTGAAAACCTGTTTTTTAATAAAAATATTATTTATAACTTACTAATAATTAAGTCTCTATATTACTTTAAATTATATACAGATCAATATCAAGGCATTGTTGTTTTAAAATTACGATTTTCTCCAAAAATCTTCAAAAATTCAATCAATTCCTTCTTAATTCATTTACCATATGAGTGTCAAACTATCAGAACCACACATTGAATTTTTAACTGAAATTTCGATCTTACAATTGTAAAATGCATACTTTTTCAATTTTGAAGTGTGTATTAAATGCGATGTTTGTATACATAATTATTTGGGTGTACTCTATAAAATTGAACATACTGATTTTACTTGAGAAATTTTAACATTTTCTTTAAATAAATCAAAATAAGATTTACAATACATAGTGAATATATCCACTATTTTATTAACCACATTTTACATTGATCTATCTTTCATTCAATTTCACATTTGCATTTGCATGTTAGACCATCGCTCCTGAAGAAAGAGATGGGCTGGATCCGGCTGAATTTCATACACATCTTGAAGATATATTTCTGAAATTTCTTAAAATTAGAATCTTAACCGTTCAGTCTGTTCAGACTCCATAGATTCTAATATCATTCATAATCCCATTCATTAAAAGCAGAAATAAAAAGAATAACGATCCATGTTTTGTCCTTCTTCATGTATTTTACGCTCTGTTTTAATAGATAATTTCAATTATTCATGTTTTCATATTCTTATCCACAATATTATGTATGTAACTAAAAAAACTAGAACAGTTTTAATAAATAACATTTTTAATCTTACTATAATAAATTATCGTCTTAACACATTACTATTTCAAAATTTATCTGATTTATAAACTCCTTAAATAAGTGTTATTATTTTAAATTGACATCAACAATTTATAAAATTTATTTACAATATGAGATTTGTAAATATGATATAGGTTTTTATACTATAAATGTCCAATAATTTTCATAGCATTTTGTAAAAATATAAAATAGTGTTTATTTTTAAAAAAATTTGCAATTTCAAAATGCAGAAAAGCGATTTAGTTAATTGTATGTCATAAAATAAAAATAAATGACTCATTGTATATTTTTAAAATATACATCAATTAATTTAGATTTCATCTAATACCATAAACTAGATATTTCTTAAATAAAATAAATAAATAATTATTAGTATTGTGGAGACCTGTTAATATAAGAAAATAAATTCATTTTTAACTTACGGAAAATTTCTTAAATTTAAATATATTTTCACATTGCAAATTTAAAACTCTTAAAAGTACGATTTTTCCTAAAGATCAACATTTGACATGTTGAAAAATATTTGGTAATTTCTTAAAATTGAAGTTTTTTAATGAAATTTTTTTCAAATAATACCAATATATGAAAATATAAAACATGATATGTGTTGCAATCTGAAAATGCAGAATTTCAAATAAAAAAGTACTAAAAAATAACTACAATTTTATATAAATAGTTATATATAGTTATAACATATGACATTATATTTAATAATATATACATATAATTTAGTGTAATTATTATTCTTATCAAATAGTGTTGTACTCATTTAGTTGTGAAAAACCTGTCTATTTTTTATTAAACAATTTATGAACTATTCTTAAGAATTCCTTCTTAAATATTTACAATGTACCAAATCACAATGACTCTTGTAAATTTCTACCTTTCGCTACATATTTATTTGTCATTTTTCATTTAAGAACTATTATTTTCAAACCGCCTGGTAATTCGTTATTAAAATTCAAATATTAAATTACTAGGTTTATTACTTGTGAGCATTTGAAAAAATAATGTTGTTCTTACTAATTTGAACAATTCGCCAAACCTCTCTCAAACAAAACAGCAGTAAGGACGCGCATATGTGCTCATAGTTTAGCGCGCTGTGCTTAAAATTTGAGCGATTTGCTCTTAGACTCGCAAGTGTTCAATAAGTATCTTAGTTATAGTATATACAAATAAGTCATAGAGTTTTGTGAAAACCTGTTTTACAGTTAAAAAAAGTTCATTACCAATAAAAATTTACGCTGCTTTCTCTTTAAGCATACCTTTCCACACCGAGCGAGTTACAACAGGTTTAGAACCTTATAAGTACGATTTTCCTAAATTTCAAATTTGAAATTAATTCAGGTAATTCGTAACAAATTGAGTTTATTAACCGGCACAGATTCTTCACACAGCATTTGAACAAAGAATGATAGTGTGTCTATTGAAATGCAAATTTCAATCAAAGCAGCACACGCGACATTGGCTTTCAACTCTAGCTTCCATCTCGTGTGTCTATAAAACTCTAGACTCAGTTTTCTTATATTGGAAAAATTTTATGCTCAAATATTGTGTTTTTATAAATAATACCACTAATATATAGCATAAATTAAATGAATATAAGCTAGTGAAAAGCTTGAATATTTTATAATAACAAATATGTGCAGATTTAGGCCTAATTATAGGACTTTCTTTATAAACTTTTTCCACATTATCAAATTTAGCAACTCTTAAAAAGATTCAGTAAGTTATGTTCACTACTGGAATCTTCAACATTTTGATATTTTATTTGTAATTCTATTAAAAATTGAGTTTATTTATATTTATATGTTATTTTAGCTTTATTGATAATAAAACATTTAAGTGTTTTCATTTGAGAAGGAGTTTTGAAATGGAGTTATAGCGGAGATTGTTATAAATTAAGTTTCAGTGTGTCTTTTAAATTGACGTTTTTTAATGAATAATCAAATATTGGTTTTCATTTATACCAAAATCACAGATTTGATTAAAACTGTTTATTAATAAATAATTAATTTATACACTTTCTTAAAATTTACGCTTTTTTTCTTAAAATAATTATCACATACATAATTTAGAACTCTTAAGAGTACGAATTTTCCTAAATTTCAACATTTGAAAATTATTTTGTAATTCTTAAGAACTTTAAAGTTTATTTACATATATATAGGAATTTTCTAAGCTAATTGAAAAATAATGCTGTTGCTATTGAAAAATGCAATTTCAAAAACCAGAAAAGCAGAATTTTTTAATAGTTTCAGGTGTCTTATTCATAAATTGAGTTTTTTTATTGAAATTTCAATATTTGTTTTCATTATACCAAATATTTCATTAGTGTTGTGATAAACCTGTATTTTAATAAAAAATTTTTAACTTCTAAAATTACGCTTTCTTAAAATTTTAACAATTGCAAAATTTTTAAACTTCTTTAAAAGTAACGATTTTTCCTTAAATTATTCAACATTTTGAAATTATTTGGCTATTCTTAAAATTGAGTTTTATTAACGGTATATTTTTTTAGATTTGAAAAAAATAATAATGTGTTTCATTAAAATTGCAAATTAAAGAAAAAGCAAAAAAGCGAAATTATTATAATGTTTAGGTGTCTTAAATTGACGTTTTTAATGAAATATTTCAATATTTTGTTTTTATATACCAAATAATTTAGTTAGTAGTGAAAAGCTGTTTATATAAAAATAATTTAACATTTCTTAAAAATTACGCTTTTTACTTAAATTTTCACTTATATTCAATTTTAAGAACTCTTAATAAGTACGATTTTTCCTAAGTAGTTCAACTATTTTGAAATTATTTTGTCAATTCTTTAATTCTTGAGTTTTTTAACAGGTATATTTTTAGGATTTTGATAAAAAATGATGTGTTATCTCATTGAAAAGCAATTCAAAAAATAGACAGAAAAGCAAATTTGTTAAATAAGTTTCAGGTGGCTTATAACTTGAATGTATTTTAACGATAAAATTTCAATATTTTGTTTTCATATTATATATAATCCATATATATTTCAATAGTATGAAAATACCTCTTTTAAATAAAAAATTCTTACCTTACTTGAAAAATTACATGATTATTTCTTAATTTTCACACATTGCGAAATCTAAATAATTCTTAAAATGTACCGTGATACGATTTATTTCCTTAAATTTCACATTGAAATTATTTGGTATAAATTCTTTAATAATTGAGATCTCTAACGGTTATATTTCAGCATTTGAAAGAAAATAATGTGTTACATGAAAACTGCAATTTCAAAATTAGAAAAGCGTACATATTGTTTTAAATAGTTTTAATATGTGTAAAGTTCATTAAATTGCACTCAGTTTTTAAATGAAATTTTTCGATATATGTTTATTTAGATATTATTTACCAATTTCATTATAAATGCTGCCAGGTTTTAACTAACAAATTTTTAAACTTCTAAATTTACGGCTTTTACTGTATGATTTTCAACATTGCAAATTATTGGACACTCTTTAAAAGTACGTATTTTTATTTGAATTTCAACATTTGAAAGTTAGGTTAGAAAATAGAGCTCTTTACATTTTTATAGGGTTGAGATTGTTTTGATTTTTTTTAGCTATATTGAATAAATATATAATGTTGTATATCATTGAAATATGTGCATAATTTCTAAAGATCACGTTCAGTAATTATGTAATATATTTATAGGTGTTACTTAAATTGACGCCTTTTTTAATTGAAATTTTCAAATATTTGTTTTTAATATATCCAAATATTTCTATTAGTGATTGAAAAGCTGTTTTTAATAACGTTATTAACTTTCAAAAAATTTACAGCTTTTACTAAAATTTATCTACAATACATAAATTAGAAACTCTCTATAAAAGTATCATCTAAGTTCAAATTCATACAACATTTGAAATATATATATATATATTTAAATAATATAATTTGCGTATATTCTCTGATGAACAAAATTAGGCATTTGATAAAAATAATGTATTGTGTTTATCATTAATTTGTCAAAAATTTCAAAAAGCTAGAAAATAGCGAATTTGTTTAATAGTTTTCAGAGTGTACTTAATAGTACTGTTTATTTTTAATGAAATTTCCAAACTAATTTGTTATTCGATTTTACCAAATTATTTCTAATAGTTTGTGAAATAAACCTTGTTTTTTAATAATAATAATATTTACCTTCTAAAATATAAACGCTATTTCTTAAATTTCACATGCAAATTTTAAACTCATTAAAAGTTAAAAACTGATTTTTCCTAAATTTTCACTATGAATATATATTTTAGTAATTTTCTTAAAATTAATTTTTTAAATAATCTTATTTTTTATCAGCATTTTTTACAATAAAATTAATGTATATCTTCATCTAAAAAGGAAAATATCAAATAACCAGAGAAAAGTGACGGAATTTTAGTTAATAGATTTTAAGGTAAAATATATTTGTCATTTAAATTTGACGCTATTTATTTTTGTATAAATTTTCAATATTGTTTTATAATTGCTAATATATCTTTAATAAGTATTGAAATACTGATTTTATAATAATAAAATTTAAAACTTCTCAAAATATTGTTTTATTTTACTTTAAATTTTCAACATACTAAATTTAAGAACTCTTTATAAAGTATCGATTTTTTACCTAAATTTCAAACATTTTAGAAATTGTTTGGTTCTAAATTTTAAATATATGAAGTTAAAGAATTGTTTTATGCATTTTGAATAAAAAATTAAATTGTGTTCATGAAATGCAATTATCAAAAATAAGCTCAGATAAAGCGTAATTTGTTTATATGTTTATCAGTGTGTTCTTTAATATATGACGTTTTTTTAAATGAAATTTCAATATTTTGTTTCTATATTAAACCATAACATATTATTCTAATTTAGTAGTGATTAAATAACTCCATGATTTTAAATAAAAAAATTTAATCTTTTAAATTACGCTTTTTTCTACAGTACAAAGTAATGATATAACTCTTAATAAAAGTTATCGATTTTTTGATATGGAAATATTATTAAGTAATCTATATTTATATAGGTGTAAATGTAAAATTGAGTTTTTAACGGGATTTTCAGCATTGAAAAATATAATGTGTTTACATTGAAATGCTAATTTTCATAAAACCATGAAAAGACGGAATTTGTTAATAGTTTAAATTAGTCTTAATTAGACGTTTTTTAATGAAAATTTTCCAATATTTATGTTTATTTCTATATATTACAAGCTTAAGTATAGATGAATAAACCTGTTTTTATATTAAAAAATTTATTTACTAGATTCTAAAAAATTACGAGCTTTTTTATTAAATATTTTCAACATTTACAAAATTAGATCTCTTAAAAAGTACGATTTTCTCCTAAATTTCAACAGGAGGGAAATTATTTTAGGTAATTTCTTTAAAATTGAGTTTTTTTAACAGTTATATTTTCCATTTGAAAAATATATCGTGTTTGCATTGAAATTGCAATTTCATAAAGCAAAGAATATGCGAATTCGTGTTTGATTATTTCAAAACTTAATTGACTGTTTTTTAAATGAAATTAATCAATTATTTTTTTTTTCTTATATACCAAATATTTTTACATTTCTTAGTTGTAAAAACCTGTTTTAATTAAAAAATTTATAAACTTCAAAAATATAAAAATCGCTTTTTTATTAAATTTTCTCATATACAAATATAGATTCTCTTTTTAAAAGTACGATTTATTTCTAAATTTCAACATTTGAATTATTTAAGGTAAATATCTAAAATTGATGTTTTATTATAACGGTATTTTTAAGTACATTTTGAAATAAATAATGTTGATTTTCATATCATACATCAGGATCATAAAATGCAGAAGAGCGTAATTTGTTATAATAGTTTTAGATAGGGTTGTTGAATTAGACGTTTTTTTATGAATATTTTCATATTTTTTTATTAATATATATACTACATAATAATTTAAAATAATGTAAGCTGTCTTTAATAAAATAAATTTTAACTTCTAAAATTATAATCTTTTTCTTTTATAATTTCACCATTTACAATTTAGAATCTTAAAAGTACGATTTTTTCCTAAAATTTCAACATTTTTGAATTAATTTTGGAAATTCTAAATTATGATGTTATTAACTCAGGTTATTTTTCAGCATTTATGATAAATGATGTGTTCATTGTTAAATGCAATATTTCTCCAAAAAGCAGATAAAGCGAATTTTGTTTAATGTTTTTTGGGTGATATACTTAAATTGATCAATTTTTTAATTTGAAAATTATCATATTTGTTTTTTAAGATATACCAAATATTTCAATTAGTTGTGAAAACCTGTTTATATAATAAACAGTTTTAATTTCTAAAAGTTACGCTTATCTTAAATTTTCACCATATATCTAATTTAGAAACTTCTTAAAATAGACGATTTTTTCCTGAATTTCAACATATTTGTAAATTATTTTTGTAAATCCTAATTTGAGTTATTTATACGGATATTTATTATTTATATATATAGCATAAATATAAATTATGTGTTACCATATTGAATGCAATTTCAAAAAGCAGATGAAGCGAATTTGTAATTAGTCTTAGGTGTCTAAAAAATTGACGTTTTTTAATGAAATTTTCAAATATTTGATTTTCATTTACCTAAATATTTCATTAGTTGTGAAAACTCTGTTTTAATATGAGAAAATATTAACTTCTAAAAATTAAAAGTATGTTTTTTCTTAAATTTTCACATTACAAATTATTTGTAATATTGATAAATTTACTCAGATTTTTCTACCTCATAAATAAAATTCAACATTTTGAAAATATATTTTTGCAGTAATTTTTAAAATTTATAGTTATTATTAAGCGTATATATGTGGTTAATTTAGATTAAGTCATTCTGATAATAAAAATAAGTATGTTTTTCATTTGAAATGCAATTTTCATAATAAAAGCAGAATAAATGTCACTTCTATTTCCTCATCAGGTGTCTATAATAATTGACGTTGGTTTATAATTGAAATTTCAATTATTGTTACTATTTAGGAATACTCCAACATTAATTATCTAATTTTAGATAGTGTAAAAGCATGTTAAAATGAAAAATTTTACCATGTAAATATAAATCACTTTTTCTTAATTCTGTGAAAACATCACCAATTTTGTAACTCTCTTAAAAGTACGATTTTTCTACTAAATTAAATTCAACATTTTAAAATTATTTGGTCAATTTCTTTAGTTATAATGTAGTTTTTAATGGGAATTTTCAGCATTAAAAAAATGATGTGGTGTAGCGATGTAGAGAGGATGCATTTCAAAAGCAGAAAATCGGAATTTTGTTAATAGTTAAATCAGGTGTCTCTTAAATTGACTTTTTTTAATGAATTTCAATATTTGTTATTTCATATATCATTTATTTATTTCTTTATATTTTAAAACCTGTTTTAATTATAAAAAAATTTAAAACTTTCTAAATTACGCTTTTTACACATTACTCAAAGTTTATGAACTCTTTAAATAATAGTATATCGCATTGTTCTCCAGAAGTAAACTTTGAAATCTTTTTGCAAGCAATCTTGTTACATTATGCAGGACGAACATTTAATTGAGTTTTTAACGATATACTCCAGCAGTGGAAGAAGCTATCTCAACTCTCAAGTTGAAATGCAATGCTCTGATCATCCAAGAAAGAAAAGAAATGCGAATTTGTTAATAGGTTTATGGTGTCTTAAATTTGATCGTTTTTATTAATGAATTTCGAATATTGTATAATATAATTAATTTATAACTAATTTTATTTAATTGTAAGTCAGCTGTTTAATAAAATAAAATTTAACTTCTCAGCGTAACGCTTTTTCTTATAAATTTTCACATTACATAATTTTAGTAAAAAACTCTTTAAAAGTTCGTATTTTCACTATAATATTCAAAGCATTATGAAATTATTTGAATTTTTTAATGGCTGCCTGAAATGCAACAGTTTTGATATATTTGAATCCAAAATTATGTGTTTCATTGAAATTGCAATTTCAAAAAAGCAGAATAGAGCGAATTTTGTTAATAGTTTCAGGTGCCTTAAATTGACAGTTTTCTTAATTAAAATTTCAATATTTGTTTCATTAATTACGAATATATTTACATTAGTTGTGAATAACCTGTTTTTAATAAATAAAAAATTTAACTTCTAAAAATTACGCTTTTTCTTAAATTTTCACATTTACAAATTTAGAAACTCTTAAAAGTTACGATTTTTCCTAATATTTTCAACATTTAAATTAATTATTTTAGGCAATTCTTAAAATGAATTTTTAAGGGTTTAGTTATTTAGTCAATTTTGAAAAATAAAATAATTTGGCTTTCATGGAAATTTAAATTCAAAATAGTACGGCTGAAAGTGAATAGTAATAGTTTTTCGTTCTTAGATAGAAGGCTTTTTATAATTGATTTATCAATATTTGTTCTAATATATTATATATTACTGTACATATAACTATAATTATTGTCTTCAAGTATCCTAGCTATCAAAAAAGTAAATACGTTCTAAACCTTCTAATTATCTATCTATGGCATTTACTTCTTAAAGATTTTCATTACTTTTGACAAATAGTGTAGAACTCTTAAAAGTACGATTTTCTCCCAATGCACCATTTCAGACATTGAAAATTATATGGAAATTCGTTAAAATTGATTCTTTAACGGTATTTTCTTCAGGATTTGAAAAAATGATGTGTTTTCTTGAAATGCA